>RJWH01006019.1:6531-62964 GCA_004363575.1 Solenodon paradoxus | reverse complement strand
CATGTTGTTGCTATATATGTCCTATATCCTGAGCCATCAACTTCTCCTCACCTTGTATGTCCTTCTCACTCAAGAGTTAGTCAACAGCATTTATGAGCCTCTTTATAAAGCACAACGATATTACCTACCTTCATTTTGCAGCACTTGACATTTGGTCAGGCACTGTCTCAACTCTCATTTCATTTGTCTTGCAGCATAATTCAGAGAAACATTAACTTGAATAGAGACAGTTTTGTTTGTTTAAATGAGGAAATAATAGTTTTAGGAAAAGGTTCAGTGACTTACACAAAGTCATACAACTATTGAGTGAGAGCAATTGGACCCTGTTCTATGTTTTCTGACATCTCCTATGCTTTCCTGCCAAACCACACTTTCATCTTAAAGTTGTTTCTAGTTTGATTTTTCATTTATTGCATTTCTTTCCCTTGAATCATCTTCCTACAAAGCCATATTAGAGATTTTCCATTTTAGCAAGCATGAAAATCTCTTGCGTAGTGAGGTTAAAGTTCTAAACTGAATGTATGGGTGGTTAGGTTGGATAAATCACACTATTCATATGCATTTGTATTTATATTTGTGGCCTCCTGAAATCTTAGGATCTCTCCTCTCCTCCCTTCTCCTTGTTGTAGTATGAATATATGTGTAAGGAAGAGAAGAGACAGAGAAAGATTATTTCCTTAGGTGATTAGGGTATTTTGGGTTCCATCTTTATGAGAATTAGGTAGCTTAAAATGATTGGATACTACATATTAAATGGCTGCTATATGTCAAACACTAACTATCAATCTTTTTGTAGAAATAGTAGTGTCATATTCTAATTATAATGGCTAGTCTTAATAGTATTACTCTGAACTCTAGAAACTTCTTTGAAAATAGTCTATGCATTTGTTACACACACTCTGTACATGAATTACATTTTCAGCAGCTGAACAATTTGAGGTTTTTCTTCTGTTGTATCTTCTTGCTTGCTTCTTATCCCAAACCATTACTAGGCAGATAGTTAGACCTGGATAGGTGCCCATTCCTTGAAGCCTGAAGGTGTTTTTCTTTTCCAAATGCAGGAGAAAATGTTCTATATAGTTGCCAACACATGAAATATGATTCCTTCATTTTTCACCTTGAGTAATGAATGCCAGGTTGGATGCCAGGATCTAGGTGACACACGTCCTTGGAAAGCCAGTACAGAGTGAAGGCGTTGAGTATTTGCCAGACCAGGTTATAGCAGAGAGTAGCCCTGAAAGGAAGACACATTTTTATACCATATGATTTTTTAGAGAGTCAGACTTAGAGAAACTGGACAACCTTAATTAAAGAAGATGTGAAGATACTTTCCAAATTTAGGAGAGCTAAAATTCCTTCTTTAGCCACAAAAAATATATGCTTATAATCTAAGAAGCTGAGGTAATGTAAAAGTGATAACCCCATGTTGTATGAGATATATATGAGAATAAATCAAGAATTAGCTTGATTTTATTGGAAAAAGACTGAAGATGGTTATGACCAATTCAATGATATTGTGTATATGAATCCCTTGCAGTACTAACTCTTGTTATAATGAGGCTGCCAGAACTCTCAAAATTGCCAACCCAGTCTTGGCAAATTGCTTTATGACACTGTGACTCAGTTTTTTAAATCTCCTCTGTGACAAAGTGTTATTCTTTAAAAATATATTTAAAATTTTGAAATAAATCAAAGCCATTTAAGCACAAACAGCATGAATTATATGTCTGATTAAACTGAATAAGTGCCACTTGTGAGTCAGATAACAATTTCCTTTCTTACGTGCTTAGAAAATGGTGCTGAAGTCTCTTAAACATTTTTAAATCAGCATTTTGAAAGGCATCATTGGAACTAGCTATGGCTTCTGAATATGACCACTTTGAACCAGTTGTCATTTTCATTTTAAAATTTTTCAAAAATTGTTTCATTATTTCACTTTGCTCTATGCCTTTTAGGATATTGAACTTTCACCTCAGTTTGTGTGCATTTCACAGCACACCCACCTTGCTAACTCCTTCCTTCCCTTGTTCGGCACCCCCACCCCCATAGCCACAGTCTTGCATACAAATTTTTTTTTGAAATTTATTTTCTTAAGACTTTAAAGGTCTTTTTAGAATTTTAGGATAAATAGAAGCAAATAGTTGACACATTTATAGAACTCATTACCCTGACAGGTGATTAAGTCTGGAAACATAAGAAATCTCAAAAGGGACTTATACATCTTAATGATAGATCTAGAATAAATAACTAAAGAAAATAAAGTATTTTCATCACTACTTTGTGTTAACTTATAAAATGCTTTGTTTGAGTGCATTGTGTATGCTGAGCTACTAATATTTACTCTGACTGCTGATCAATTTAGATACTTGTTTAGTTTTAATAGTGATTTATCATTTGATATCTTGCCTTTTGTATCCATTCCAATTCAGAAGTACAGTACTCTGAATAAAATGAATATAAGTAGTAAATTATGCTTACGATCTAAGACAAATTGATTATAATTATATTATTAAGGATAACTGAGTTGTTGCAATGATGATTTTTTTTTCAATAATCAGAATATATTTTGTAATCTTGATTTCAATCTCTATTTGACTATCTTAGTTTTTAAAGATTATTTAGAAATTTGACAACCATTTAAATCAATTTTTGAAGGAGCAGTGCATCATAACATGATATAGGTAAAGTGTGCATCATTGAATATTCACATCTATATATAACACATTATGTTCAATATCTTCCTTTGAACAAATCATCTTTATAGGAAAATAAGCTTTCATAAAAACTCTAAGTGGTTAAATATTTTATATAATTGTGTTTCACTTATTAGGGTATTTTTCTTTTAAAAATTAATTTTTTGAAGGAGGGTTATAACATAACCTTGTGCAGGTTTAAGATATGAATTGCTGTAAACCAAGGTGTCTGTATATAATAAATCAAATTCACCATCACCATTTCAGTTCTTTTACCATACAACTGATACTGTCTACCTAATTTGCCCTGCCACACTCCCCCTTGTCTTCCTGCAATCACTAATTTTCTTTTATTGTTTAGCAATCTATTTTTGTTTGATTTATTTCATTTGTTTGCTTCGTTTCTTTATATACCACTCATGAATAATATAAAATTATGTCTGTCTTTCTCCTGTCTTATCTTACTAACCTTAATTCCCTGTAAGTCTATCCACGGTGCTGCAAATGGTAGGGTATCATCATTTTTGATAGCTGGATAGTATTTCACTGTGTATACATACCACATCTTTATTCACTCATCTGTCGATGGTAAATTAGGTTGTTCACAACTCTTTTCTATTGCAAAGAACACCCCAATAAACATTGGGGTACCTAGATATCTACAAATTAGTGTGATTTTAGATTAAATATCCAACAGTGGGATATCTTGATAATATGGGTTTTCTACTCTCAATTTTTTTTATGAAATTCCATACTACTTTCCATAATGGTTGCACTATTTTATACTCAAAAGAACAGTATATAAGAGTTCCCTTTTCTCTGCATCCTCTCCAACACTTATTTTTTCCAAACTTTTGGGTAATAGCCATTCTCAGAGGTGTGAGTTGATATCTCATTGTTGTTGTGATCTGAACTTCCCTAATAATAAGGGAGGTAGAACATATTTTCATGTTTCTGTTGGTCATCTGTCTGTCTATTTTGGTGAAGTGTCTATTAGGTCTTATGTCTGTTTTTAATTGGGTTATTTGTTAGTCTGTTGTTGAGTTTTATGAATTCATTGTGTATTTTATATATTAACCCCTCATTAGATGTATGATATGCAACTATCTTCTAGTCAATCAAATGTCTTTTTGTTTTGATGAGAAATTATTGAACTTTGCAGAAGCTTTCTAATCTGTTGTAAGCCAATTTGTTTATTTTGAATTTTATTTCCCTTGAATTTGGAGCTGAGTTCCCAAAGACATTTCTCAGGTCATTGTCAAGGAGTACTTTATCTGTTTTATTCTATGTATTTTATGGGCCCAGGGATGACATCAAATAATTTTTTAAAGTTTTATTGAAAGAATATATGTGTAGCATTAGCTTGTGATTTTGTTTCAACCTTATGCATGTGACTAATTTTCCCAACATTATTTATTGAAGAGACTAGCCTTGCCCCATTGTGTGCCCTTGGCTCTTTGGTCCTACATTAATTGTCCATATATGTGTGGGTTTATTTCCAGACTCTCTATTCTGTTCCATTGATCTGTATGCATGTTTTCACTTCAATACCATGCTAACTTGATTACTATTGCTTTGTTGGACAGTTTATAGTTTGAAGTCAGGTAACATGACACCTCCATTTTTGTTCTTTTTTCTCAGGATTGTTTTGTTATATGGAGTCTCTTGTAGTTTCAAATACATTTAATGATTTTTTTATTCTATAATAGTGAAGAGTGTCTTTGGTGTTTTGATGGATATTGCCTTACATCTATATACTGCTTTAGGTAATATGGTCATTTTTTTAAAAAAAAGGAAAGGTGCAGGCAGGAATGAAGGCAAGTAGGCGGCAGACGGTAAAAGCAAGGAGGAAGGATTTTTATTTATTTTATTGGGCTGTTCATCTTGAATGTTTACCCCTCCCCACCCACCAGCTCATCTTGGTTGTTTATTCACCAGTTCAGGAATGTAAACTCAGGTTCTTGGGATGTATGTGGACTACACTGAAGTGGAGGTGCAGGACTAAACTGCTGTAGCACCATGGTGCTGATATGGCCATTTTAACAATATTAATTCTTGCAGTCCATGAGCATGGAATTCTTACAATTTCTTTGTGTCTTTTATTTTGCTTAACAAGTCTTATGTAGCTTTCAGAATATAGGGCTTTCATGTCTTTCGTTAAGTTTATTCTATTGTATTTCATTCTTTTTGATGCAATTGTAAATGGAGTGGTTTTCCTGAGTTCTCACTGTTAGCTTGTTATTTGCAGACAGAAATGCAACAGCCTTTGGGATATTAATTTTATAGACTGCCACTTTACCATATTTGTTTACTGTTTCTAGCAGCTTTTTACTGGAGCCTGAGTTTTCTATAAATATCATCTCATCTGCAAATAGTGATAATTTCACTTCTTCCTTTCCAGTTAAATACTTTCATGTCTTTTTCTTGTGTGATTGCACTGGCTAGGAATTAAAGCATTATATTAAATGGTAGTGCCGAGAGTAGGCATCCTTGAGTTCTTCCTGAACTTAGAGAAAAAGCTTTAAGTTTTCCCCCACTGGTCATGATATTGGCTATGGTTTTGTCACAAATAGCCTTTATTATGTTGATGTACATCCCATCTATAGCAATTTTTGGAGAGTTTTTAACATAAAACAGTGTTGAATTTTATCAAATGCTTTTTCTGCATCTATTGAGATGAAATGATCATATGGTTTTTGTGTTTCCTTTTGTTGATGTGGTATATCACATGTACTGATTTGCATTTGTTAAACTGTTCTTGTATCCTTGTAATAAATCTCACTGATTGCGATATATGAGTCTTTCAATGAAATGTTGAATTCAATTGACTAGTGTTTTGTTGAGGATTTTTGCATCAATATTCATCTAAGTTATTGGTCTGAAATTTTATTTTTGGTGATGCCTTGTTAAGTTTTAGAATCAGGTTAATGTTGGCATCATAAAGTGTTTGGAATTTTTCCTTATTCATTTTTTTAAGAAGGACTGGTATTAATTCTTCTGTAGAAATCATCTGACTAGGCTTTTTTGGATATTGTTTTGTAACTACTTCAGGTTCTTTGCTTGTAATCACTCTTTTCAGGTTTTCTATTTCTTTGCAATTTGGTCTTGTCACATATTTTGTTTCTAAGAATCTGTTCATTTCTTCCAGGTTTTCCATTTTTGCCATAAATTTATTCATAATACTCTCTACAATACTCTATTTCCGTAGTATACATTGTGATTTCTCCTCTTTAATTTCTGATTTTATTGGTGTTTTTCTCTCCTTTTCTTCATTAATCTGGCTGGATGTTTTTCTTTCTTTCTTTTTTTTTCAGAGAACTATGTCTTGGGTTTCATTGATTTTTGAATAGTCCTTTTTATCTGTGTCCTCTATTTCTGCTCTAAGTTCTATTATTTCCTTCCATTTACTAACTTTTGTTTTTATTTTTTCTTCTTTTTCTAGTTACTTTAGGTGAAGGCTTAGGTTTTTTTTTAATGAATGTTCTTGGTCCCTGAGGTAGGGCTGTGTTGCTATTAATTTCCCTCTTAGTACTGCTTTTGCTGCATGCTTATAAGTTATGACTTCATTTTTGTTTGACTCCCTGTGTTTTTTTAATTTCACCTTTGATTTTCTTATTGACTACAACTGTTCAGTAACATGTTGCTTAGTTGCTCAGTCTCCTCTCCTTTGTAGCTTCCCCTTCTTTCTTCTTTTGGTTGATTATTACTTTATTTTCATTGTAATCTGAAAAAAATGCTATATGTAATTTGTGTCCTAACATATTCTCTCCTTGAGAATGTTCCATGAGTGCTTGAAAAGAACGCGTTGTCTTTTGTTTTGGGTTGAAATATGCTATAGCTATTGATGAAGTTCATCTCACCAAATTTGTTATTTGAGACTGTTCTTTCTTTGTTGATGTGCTTTCTGGATTAGTGTAAGGGAGTTATTGTGGCAACAATTTCCTTCAGTTTTTGTCAGGGAAAATCTTTACTTCTCTCTTATCTGAGGTAAAATTTTGCAGGATATATATTATTAACTGGGCATTTTCATCTTGGAGTATTTTCACTATGTGATTCCACTGTCTTCTGGCCTGTACAGGTTCTGCTGAGAAATACAATTCAGTGTCACGGGAATACCTTTATATGTTACTTATTTACCTGGGCACATTTAATTTATTTTCTTTGTCTTGGACTTTTGATATTTTCACAGTTATATGCCTTGATATAGGTTTTTTGCATTTAGATAATCAGAAATGCTCTTGGCTTTATTGATTTATATGTTTAGTTCTTTCCCTAGGTTTGGGAAATTTTCAGCAATTATTTATTTGAGCATGATTTTATTCCCTTTTTCCCCCTCTTCTTGTATACCCATTATTCTTATGTTGCCTATCCTGGAGTCTCAGCTATGGAATCAGATAGTTCTCAGGGTGTTTCTACATTTTTCAGATTTAATTTCTGTTTTTCTCACTGGTCCATTCCTCCATTTGGTCAGTTCTGTTTCCATAGTTTTCTATAGCCCTCTTGAGCTCATTTATTACATTCTTACCTTCACATATCTCTTTTGGTTTCTTTTGTAAAACTTCACATTCTATCTTCTGTTCTTTAATTTTGCTTTTGAGCTTGTTGATTTGTTGTTGTCTTCTTGTACTTTTTTGATCTGTTTTTATAAGTTTTCTTTTATCTCTTTGAGTTTCTTTGTGATTGTTTCTTTACACTCTTTATCTGCTAAAAAGATATAATCCTCCTTGTTTTTCTGATGAGCTGTCATCTCTTTGTGGTGCCACAATACCTGGAGGTTTTGAAATATCATGAACTCTTTCCCTACCCCTTCGGAGTCTTGTAGCTGAGCTTATGTTTTGTTTTACAGCACTTGAACTCTTGTTTTATAGTTTTGACCCTTGCAGACCTCTCTAGTAAGGATCTCTTGCTAAGTCAGGGAGATGGAGGATGTCTGATGGGTGGAGAAGGTGTTATGGGATGGGGTAGTTGTGATTTTGGACTGCAGGGCATAGGGAATTCTGATTGTGTGAGTATCAGTGTGGTCTTCTCACAGAACTGAATCTGGCAGTCTGTCCACTGTGGTGTTGTTGCTATTCTCTGCTGGATCAAGTTTCCAAGAAAGGAATGCAGTCCTCTCATTTGAACGTTTTGTCAGCTTTCTGACTTGTTTATGGACTTGGGTCCTGATCTCAACCCCTGATCTCAATCCTTGACCTCAACCCCTGACCTCAAAGCCTTTTTCTTTGGGCTTCACTCAGTTCAAGCATGTGTGGCACCAACTATCTTCACTTTCTCTCCCTGGAATTTGAGGCCATCCAGTTGCCTCAGCTTCTACCTGCTGACTTCTATCACCTGCTGCTGCCGTCACAGCCCCTGTCACTCCATCACTGCTACCACATACATCCCTCTACACCCACTTTCATTTACTCATATACATGTGGTTCCTCACAGGATCTCCTAAATGCTATTTTTTCAATTTCCAAGTTGCTGGGTGTGCTGCAGGGCTTTCTGCCAATATCACTTAAATAGAAAGGGTTAGTTTTATCCCTTAAACATGAAACAAGCAATGATCTCATCACCATTTTAGCTCTAGCTTGCCTAGATAAGTTTTGATCATCTCATTTTCAGTCTTCTATCAGTGTCACTTTTTCAATGTTCCCTTATTCTCACTTTTTTATCTTCTGCATGGATATATTTTTAAAATTAAAATTATTATTCTATTTTGTCTTGTTAACACTTTTGGAAAGGATGTATTCTAGTTCTCCTATATTGGTTATTTGTCTTAAAAGTTTAACATGCAGACGTATCAAATTCTTATCAACCAAACAATATAAAGATCTTATAGCATCGAACTGCAGCCACCCATACTGTTGTCTCCTTTTGCGTTACTTTTTAATCTAATTGTTTTTCTGTTAGGCTTATTTAGATTTTCCCCACTTGCTTACCATTTTCTCTATTCACCAGTCTTTCTTGTAACTCACTCTAGTATATACCTGGAATCATGTGTTTCTTCCTGAAGAAAATCATTTAGACTGCTTTATAGTGGGGATTGTTAGTCGTAAATACAATTTTTGTTTGGAATTTTGCTCTCATTCTAAAAAGAAAACCTGTGCAATTATAGATTGATTGCTTTTTCCCAGCACCGTCTTTTGAAGTTCATTGTCATTGTGGAGGATCCCATTCTGCATCCAAACATCATTTTAAGTTACTCATTTCTTCTTTGTGGCTGCATTTAAGATCACTTCTCCATCTTTGTTGTTTCATAGTTTCATCACATACTATCTAGGTGTGCTTGAGATATGTCATGCTTTCCAAAGCAGAGGATACATGTCTTTCATTATTTCTAGAATCTTCTCAGTCATTGTCGTTGAGTATTATTTCCACCATTTTATGAAATCTCTTTCTAGAACTTCCATTAGACCTATGTAAAGCATTCCTTTTATATCTGTTATGTCTCTGAATGTCCGTTTCATGTTTTTCATATTCTGTCTTTCTATTTTACTGTTTATTTATGCTCAATCTCCCAGGTCACTAATTCTCCATAGTTTTCATCCATTTAACTGATCCACTGAATTTTAATTTTAATCACGTTTTTGTTCCAAATGTTGTTCTTTTGATATCTATTTTTTATTTTGAATCATAAAAATTGATATCTGAAGTCTTTATGAGACTTAATAAATATTTTATTGGGTCTCCTAGTTCCAAAATTGTTTTTCCTCATGGGAGAATTCATTTTGTGGGAATTTTGAAGGTTCAGGTTAAGGATACTATCCTCCAGAAGGGATTTGTTTGCTTCTTCCAGGTGCTAAATAAGTGCTGTTATCAACATGAGGTCTTTTTAACTTCTTGGTTTGGAGTTTTCCACAGATGTTGTAAATATAATCCCCAGTTATAACTGAGAGAAGGCCCATTATTACTAATCTTGGGACAGATAATTTATTCATGCCTGGTACGATAGAAGAAAGAGGCAGCTTTTGTCCTGGGTTTCTATTGCTTTGGGGTATATTGTTTTCTTAGTTTTCACTAAGGGAATGATCTCCCTCTGGAATTCAGTGTGGGTTTTAATTTAGCTTCCCAAGATTTTGTCACCATTACCAAGGCATTTTTATTCCCAAATATCTCTTTCCTTCTCCCTCTCCCTCTCTCTCTCCCCTTCTCCTCCCCCTCCCTTCCCTTCCCTATCATCTCTCATCTCTTCTCCTTTAGGGGGATTTTCCTTATTTTTCGCAAGCTCAGCAATGCATTTAAAATTTTGTATGTTCTATTTTATAAACAATAGTGTTTTGAAGAACAGGACTTCTCAGATTTTCCATTCTTCCATACTAATGGAAGTGGAGCCAATTCTTTTGTATATTATATGTGAAATAAATATTTATTGAATAAAGAAATAGTGTCAGGAAAGACAAGGTTTTTTCTTTTGAAATGGTCCTTAGAGCTTTGTACCAATAATCCTGGGTAGAAATTATTTTTCTTCAGAATTTTCCACTGGAATGCTTTACTTCCATGAGTTTATATCTTCATTGTTATAGGTTTAGTGAGGACTGTTGTCTACATTTAAAAATACTTATGAATATGGAGTTCTTTGGAACAGAATAAGAAGAAAATTTCAAACTTAATTTCAAAATATGACATCTTTGTAATATGTATCTTTTTATTATTTATGTTTTTACTTTTTTGCATTAGTTCTACAAGGAAAGAGACTTAAGTAAAAGGGGGCTCTTAGCAGCAGCCAGAAAAAGTCCTGAGGAACCAAAGCTATGATAACTGGAAACATCTGTGACAATTTTTCAGAGACTATGAAAACAGGGCAGGATGCTTTCAGAAAGCATGAGCCATACTTGTACTTCTTTCTCCTCCAGAAAACCTGTGAGAAAGAAAAACATGGCCCCTGACTGCTATCTGCTTATTACTGCCAGTGCCTCTCACAGACAGACTCGAGTGTTCTGTTTAATATGACATTTGTCAGAGCACCAGCATGAGACAGGTCAGGTTGCCCTGTTACCTTGAGAGAGCAAGAAAAAACAAGAACATTTGGTAATCTTGTCTGAGAACAGACAAAAACAAAAACACTTTCCAAACAACCAAAATGACCAAACTCCTCCCTATCCTGATGAATGCCAGTGATTGCTACTTTGTAACTTACAGTTCTAATTTTACTGCATTCTTTGTGCCCCCTACATACAAATCATTGAGTTCCAATCCTGGAATTATCGCTGCTGCGGGAGAGAACTTAATTCAGAGCAAGATCATGTATATTTAAACCCTCCTCTGAGTAACCCAACACAAACCTAAATCCTGAAATAAGAAGTCCCTTTCACTATAATGTCCCCATATTTCTCCATAGTGTGCTGTCCCCTCATTGTAACAAACTGATGCATTTAAGTTAGTTCTGTGACAGGTGTTATTTCTAGTGGTCCTTGGCTGTAGGATATTGACTCCCAGGGGAGATAAAATTGTATTTATTCTACAGTGAGAAAAAAAAATTTGTTTTGTAAGTTTCATTAAAAATTTTAAGCAGGCTTTGAAATCGCTGGTTTCAAAAGGCTTGCTTGCTAACACTCCCATGGCTTAATGTTTCTAGGATAGTGAAATTACCCTACCTGTAAAAATTTTGGGAAAAGTTTAAAACTGGACTAATTATTTTTGAGAGACTTAATAAATACCATACTGATGACACACTTAGCTGATATGCTTTTGTCTGGCTTTCCATTAGCATTATGACGATATTCACGGTTAGTTGTTGACTTTCATCTATGTCCACCGTATGCCATTTCCAAACTAGAACGACCACATTAGAATCATCTAGCTACCTGTAAAGCGGATGATAAATTAGAAATACACATTTGCCTTTTAAATATCTAGTAGCACAATCTCCTGGGTCAGGTAAAACCAAAATTTAGAGTGTAACAAAATATGGGTTGTGATTCTTTCAGAGGAAAAGGGAAGTTTGATGTGCTGAGATAGCAAAGGGGACTCGGGAAGTTTGGGTTTATTTCCCACTCTCAGAACATTTGGCCTGCATTTGTGAAAATGTTAAGAATGATGAATGAGCTGTAAATAGAAGATTTCTCTGACTGTGAGCCATAAACAGTATAAATGGATTAGACTGAACAGCTGGGAGCAAAATCATAGGCGTTATGCAGGCACACAGGACCGGCTGTGGACTGTAACGAGCATCCCACCCTATTGATTAGCTGTTCTGTGGACCATAATAAAACTATCATGGTTAATTGCTAGAAAGAGGCACACACCCAGAAACAGGCAAGTTAAGGTGTCAGCCCTCCAGTTTATTGCTCACAGGCAGCATAATTTGTGTTTCATTATAGCACTTTCACTGCAGGATCTATAGAGCTCAGTCAAATACCCCTAACCCCAATTTCTCACAAACACATATACACACGTGCTTGTGCACAGAGACACACACAATTATTGGGCTTATGACATCGATTACATATTGTTGCCTTCTAGTGTGGATGAATGTCTTTTCTAACCAGGCCTGTTCTGATTGGCAACTACACACACACACACACACACACACACACACACACACACACACAAAGTTGAATTTTTACAGTGTAGTACCTACCAGTCAACTTGGTCTCCTTTAATTTTTTTTACATATACAAAAACCATCAGGTAGCAAGCCCATAAGTGGGAAATTAAGTGTTCTTCTTCACTGTTACTTGCACTTGAGAAAAACTGAAAGCTTCTGTTTCACTTAAGACTCATAGCATATAGAATAGAGAATGTTTTGGTTTATGTCACATAATTTTAGAGAAAGGGCTAATGGGCTGTTTATTTTTATGTTCTATCACACTCATACTTTTTGAAAAGTTAATACATCTTTGAGGCTTCATTATAAAAGCAAATATGAGGACAGCTGGATATTCTCTCTAATACTTTTAATATATATACGCACATATATATTTGTGTGTCTGTATATATGTGTATATGTGTGTATATATATATATATATATATGTATGGATCAGAGATCGTAAGTCATGTCATTCATTGGCTCTAGAGGAAACGGGTGTGGTTTGCCAGTGTGAAATGTATTGTGAAGGGAACTTATTTCCAGGTATCAGACGTGTCTATATCTAGCTTCTGTCACATTCTGAAACATACTTTTCTTTCTGCTATATTACTGAAGTCTACACACATAGCAGTCATAAGCACCATTCATTTTATTGGTTCCTGTTTGCAATTATTGATATAATCCTTGACCGTGTTTTTCTTGGCATTAGGACATAGTAGCAAATTTGTTTGCTAGCAGGGTACAACATTTTGAGCACATACTCAGCTCCTCTGGTAATCTTATCTATAGCTCTGGTCTCCTCAGTTCGCTACTCTTACAACCGAGCCATGAATGTGGGCTTAAACTCATTATCTGTGTTTTGTTCAAAGAGCTAAGAATTTATTGAGCAACTATTATGTGCAGACAACTTTACACTAACACATAGTGGTTACATTATTGGAATTATAATCTAACCACCTTTAGCTTTATTTTAGGGGCTAATGTCATTACCACACTTTTTTTTTTCTTTTTAGAGTACCATGATGCATAAACACACTAGAGTTTTTGTTTTAGGTTTTGTGAAGCAAAAAAAAAAATAAAATAAAATAATAGTCTCAGGGGCAGAGCTGTTGATAAATTTCATTTGTGGTGTTTTGTGTAGTAGCTCTTCCTTTCTAAGAAGAGTCAAAGCTCTAAAAACTGAAGAATTCCTATGTAGGGAATGCCTATTGGTTTGATAGGAGTAAATTTAGTCATTTAGGTCAATGAGCATCTCTCCTGGGCAGCTATTTGATGTATAACTCTCTCCTCCTGAGCTACTCTGTAGTAGGTTGAACTGTGTTCCCCCAAAATATATGTCCAAATCCTAACCTCCAGTACATGTAAATGTGAAACTATTTGGAAATAAAGTCTCTGCAGTGGTAATTAGAGATAAAGATTTTAGAATCCGAGATAGAGGGAAATTCCATTTCTCATCAGAAAGCAAGAAGAGCTTGGTCCAGGATGGCAGCAGGAATAAATGGAGAGGAAAAGAAGAATCCAGAATCCATGGTGTGATCGCACCTTTGTTTTCTGTGTAAGTACTTCTTTCCCATCCTTCCTCTCCAAGGGGATATAGTAGAAAGTGGGCATCATTAGCTCAGAATGGTTTCCACAACCTGTCTTCAGACAGGATGCTGAACTAGGTGATTTGTTGAGTTCTTTTCAGGGCTCGTACTCTAATGCTGTGATTTCATTATGTCCACCTTCGAAACAATGCATGTGTCCCTGAGACAGGAGGGATTCTAGGAGCTTTTCTGACTGAGTAAAGATGGATGAATGTGGTTCTAGGACTGTTGGAACAGGAGGCATTTGTGTTCGTAAGTCTGATACTTTGAGTACAGTCTAGAGATAGGCTTCCTGTCTCTCTCTCACAGTGGCAAACCATGCAACAAGAAAAAACATTGTGAACAGTACAAAAGCAAGAGTTAGAGATTTTGCCAGAAGGCCTGTGAGAAACAGATTGTTCCATTTACAGCTGATAGTCTTTGATGCTGTAGAATTTTTTTTGGTCTAATTTCCTCAGCCAGTAACTGCTACTAGTGAGTTGATGTTCCTTAGTTAGAGAAAGGTTTTTCTTGGAATTGGAGGTATATACAATTGCTTCTCTTCAGGAGCAAATTCTCACCATTTGAAATAATGTTTTCCACATGACTTCTGAGTTACTGATAATTGTTATTAATGAGATGTCTATCATTCTCCCTGGCTGACCTCCAGAGGGAAAGAATAAAAGTCTTAAGGAAGTGGAATTAATAACTCCATCGCATGCATCGTAGAGATAAGCCCGTAATTGCAAGGTCAGATGGGCACCCGCAGATAGATTGTGAGCTGGTTATACTATAATGAAAGAGCAGACCTTTTACATAAGTTTATGAATAATGTTTCTCATAAAGACAGGAGATTGATTATTCCAGAAAACCTTCTCTCTGAACCTGAGACCAGCAGCAATGACAATAATGAATTATTAATAACAAATTTGAGAATCTATCAGGAGTAAATTTCATAACCCTTTATAATGAGCTTCTTGCTTCTCATTTTGGAGGGAAGCTAAGTGAATTATTACTAAAGGTAGAAACAGAAGAATGTGTTTTGTAATAGGGGCCAAATGGAGATTATTTTGTCACCCAGGGTAGACTTCAAGAGGTGGAGGGTGGGACAGAACAGTAGGAAGTTCAGATGATGCCCCTGCTATTGTGCTGTTCCCCTGTGTAATCTTATTTCCAGTGTAAAAGTGAATACATTCATTAATCTAATTTTAGAGAAAAATTGTCTTCGGTTGTCTTTTTTTTTTTTTCTGTAAGCAAGTATATAATTACACCTTTATATTGTAAGAGTTTGAAAAATTAGATTTGCTGGTTCCCTAGCAACCATAAGAAATCTAGATTTTTCAGTTGGAAATGAGATCTAGCATCTTTAACATAGAAGTTCAATAAGATGATTATTGGTAAAAATAATACACATAGTGATTTGGGATGATGACCAGAAATACAATAAATTATGGTCCCATCATATAGCTTTATTTTTTGGATCAGTATAAAATACTATGCATGTGACCTCTGCCCCAATTCCAATTTTTGCCTCGTTAATTAGCATCCATATTCAACTTATCTTCTTTGTGTTTTCAATTGCTCACGTTGAGATATCCGAATGTCTCAGTGCTGCATAATTATGTATTTTTCAGGTAGAGAAAGTGTTCCATGTCACTTTAATACAAGCCAAAAGAATATAATTTAGAACTAATGTATGTATGTTGCTTTCATATATGTTGATCTTCATGGTACTTTGTACTTTGGATTGGATCTACTGCAGTGGAACTATGCTCACATTGGGTACACTCTCTCTCGGTCCCATTTGTGATCAAAAGGCATTTGGGAATGTTCTAAAGTTAGACTGTGGTGATGTTTGCTCAGCCCTGATTATACTAACAACCCAACGATTTGTACACTTTAACAGGGAGAGTGTTATGGTATATGAAACATATCACAATAAAGCTACTTCCTTTCTTTATTTTTATAAAGCAGTTGAGCTCCTCTGTCCCCACAATCCATATTTCCCCTTCTCTTACTAAGCACTGCCTCCAGAGTTAGCAGCATCTTCTGACTGGCTGCTCTCAAACCCCTTATGATTGTCAAAAGGAGACACAGTATAATCAACTGATCTCAACCCACAACCTCTGTTAAAATTAAGCCTACCTGGAAGAAATGCAAGAGGTGTGACAGGATGAGTTTGAGTTTGCAGTGGTTAGATCCTGGTGTCCAGTATAGTTAAGGGAACTACATGAAAATTATGCACATGCTCCCTAGAGGCTTCTGGAAATCTCTGTGCACAAAGTCAAGAAACTGAGACTGATGATGATGTTCAGTAAGCTTCCTGTGAGGACATTGCACATTGCCCCCATCCAAAACTCAAAGTCACCATACAAAGAGAAGTTTATTTAGCCAGTAGGCTCACCAAAGCCAGACTATGGATTGATAAACATGAATAGCAGCTCTCATTGAACATTTTATTTGTGTTGTACAGATAGCTGTATAAATTCTCAAATAAGGCAGATGGTTAGGGTCAATATCATCATGATAATTTGTGACCACAAAGCTTAGATTTTTTCACATGGCGATGAAATCAAGTGCTTGTTTGATCCCTGAATATTTTCCAGTTTATTATTTTTCCTGTGTTAATATATGTTCTTCCCTGTTTACACCAACATGCCATCTTCTATTACCTTCAAAGTATATATTTTTTACATTTTCATGAGTTTTGAATTGACCCTAAATGCCAATGTGGTTAACTGAATGAAATGAACTCTATGTCAGAGTTATTAGCTCTTGTTATTAAACTAAATATTTTGAAAATGGCCAGTCATTGCAATGTAGGGTGGTATGTCCTTTGGATAATTTAAAGATAAGCAAGATAGGGTTCTTACCACAAGGGAAACACTGTAGATCAGTTTAGTCCAAAGCAGAATCAAACAAATGCCAAGTAGAGGAAGTAAACCATCTCTTGTTGTTTCAAAGATCCACAGCTGTTTGAAAGGATTGTCTAAGTGTTTTTTTTTTTTTTTTTTTTTAAAGTTGCATTACTGACTAATCTTGAGGGCCAGACTATGTTTTGACAATTGAAGATAAGGTAACAAAGACATTCAAGGTACAGAGAGCAACAAAATCAAAGAGAAAGAAGTAAGATAGATACACTAAATCCAATTAAATATTTAAAAATGATTGTTTATGAGAGAAGGGACAAGGCATACAACAGAGAAAAGTCAACAAATGATGTTGGGAAAACTGGACAGCCACACACACAAACACAAATGAAACTAGATCACTATTTAACTCCATACACAAAATTCATGAAAATGCAGCATGTACTTCCATGTAAGGCCTGAAACTATAAAATATATGGAAGAAAACATAGATAATATGTTCTGTTATATTGACCTTAGAGGACTCGAGCAATTAGGGGAAACAAAACAAAAAGAAACAGAATTCAATGACAGTTAATTGGATGAGAGAAGAAATTACTTGCATATATATCTATTTATCTGTCAAGGGTTAATACCCAAGATATGTAAAGAACCCTTAAAGAATCACACCACAACCACTCAAAGGGAGAGCTTGGGTGGACAAAATTGGCAAAGGTATTAATTGTATAGTGAAAGAAAAATTGAAATAGTGGTGAGCTTAATGTATTATATAGAGATGTAAATTTACTATGATGTACACCTTAAACCTATATAATGTTATAATACAATAGCCCTTCAATAAAATAATTATTTTTTAAATAACAGAAATCTGAAGAGACACTTCTCCCAAGAAGACATACAGATCTCCAACAAGCTCATGAAAAAATGTTCAGCATCACTTATTAGGGAAATGCGATGGAAAACCACAGTGAAATATTACCTCATACCTGTGAAAATGGCTTGCATACTAAAGACTTCAAACAGCAAGTGTTAATGAGGGCAAAAAAAGGAACTCCCTTACCTTGCTGGTGGAAATATAAATTAATGCAGCCTCTATGAAAAACAAGATGGCGATTTCTCAAAAAATTAATAACGGAGCTTCTGTGTGATCTAGTAATTCCATTTCTAGGTATTTTGTAAAGAATACAGAAAAACTAATCCTATGCTTTATAACAGCATAGTTCATAACAGCCATGCTATTAAAAACAATCCAAATGTCCATCAATATGTGAATGGATAAAGAAGATGTGTATGGTACTCAATGGGCTTCTACTCAGCTATAAAAAAACAAAATACTGCTTTTTACAATAACTTGGATAGAACGTGAAATGATTATGCTAGGAGAAATAAATCAGAAAGAAAAATATGCCAGATGGCTTCACTCATTTGTAGAATTAAAGAGACAAAGCTAACAAACTAACAAAATACAACAAAAATACTCTCTGAAATAAAAACAGATTGGAGGGGGAAAGGAAAGGAGGGTGGTAATTAGCTATTTGTAGATGTGGTCAAATAGCTAGTGGTAAATGGCATTAGAACTCTGGTGATGGATGCAGTGTGATATACACATTGATACAGATGGAAGTATGACTCTATTCTCCTTAAACTCATAACATTTTAAGTCAATAGTACATTAATAAAATGATGATTGCTTAGTTAGCATTAAGCATATACTATATGTAAGATATAATGTTGGCATTGTTAAAGATCTAAACAAATGTAAAATTCTATGTTTTAATGTTCTCTACTGCTCTTAACAAAGTAAGTAATTAGAAAAAGCTAAAAGGAAGCTACTCCTGTATTTTCTGTAAAAGTTTTAAAGATACAACCCTGTATATCACCCAATGCCTTCTAGAGAATTTATTTATACAATTTATTTAGACCTGATTATTGAGAAAGGTGTGCTTCACCTGAAAAACGAGTATGGATTATTCTTTACAAGAATTAAAATGATCTTCCTTTATTCTTTGTCTGTCAGGAAATTCATGTCCAAATTTGACGCTCACTTAATAGCAAATAGTTTTTGATTTATGCCCGAAATAAATTGTTAAAGATTCACTAATTCAACACATTTATTGAATACTACTGTATTCTAAGTACTGAGTGTTTAGTGGTAAATAGAAGAGATAAAACCTACCCTCAAGGAGCTTATTATCTAGTGGGAGATTCAGAAAATATATGGTTAAACCAACAAATGAATATGTGTAAATTGCATTTGTACTGATTGCAATTTCCCTTTCACATTTTTATTAGCTTGCTGAATGTGTTTTTATTGTAAACTACCTTTATAGAATAAAGTAGAGTATAGATAAATTTGTAATTTGTATGTTTATATCAACATGTTAGGAAAATATATTTTTAGTGACATTTTAAATGAGTGGTCTCCATTTGTGGGAATTTTTTTCTTGAACTGGACCTTTATGTACTATATCTGTTGATGAAATAAAATTTCTAAAGTTAGGATCTTTTGTTTTTAAAGCAGTAGGGAATAGAATAGCAATTTGGTAAAGTACACCATCAAATCTTGAGACATCCCTAAAAAAAATAACGAAAGATAAGTTTCACACTATATGCTTTAGTCTCACTACAATATTTTCTACATAAGTGATTTCTATGCCTCTGCCAATTGCAATCAAGTCCTGAATTATAAAGGATGCACGGTCTCCTCAAATTATTAAAGTGTAAGTGGAAACAGTGCTCTTCAAAGTAGATGTACAATCAAGTGTAGAAATCACAGCTTTTAAAGGCTCTTTTCAGTCATAAGTCAAAATGAGCATGGTTATGGACAATGATTCACATTTAAAAGAAGCATTTTGGGAGACCTAGGTAGATTGAAATAAATTGGAACTGACCTCCATTCTCTGGGACTTACCATTTATTAGGGAACAGGATGTATATAAATATACAACCATAAGGCAGGATTTAGTAATTGCTCAGTATCTTTTACTATGATAGCAAAGAGGAAGGTGATGTTAAGAGTTGAGATCACTGGGGTGGGGGTATCAGATAAATTTTGTGGAGTTGTCATTTAATCTGGACTTTGAAAGATGATTATCAGTTTAGTAAGCACAGTATATAGGGAAGAGCATTATGACTAGAGATGTATCATATTTAAGCCCTGCTGACTAGTCCAGAGTGTTTCGAATGGAAACTCATATAAGAATACCATGGAATATGAAAGTTGGAGATTTGGATGGATTGAAATCATGGAGAACCTTGAATGTGGTGCTAGAGAGTTTGGATTTTGAGAGGAAATATTAAAAATGCTTAATAGATAATGTTCATTTAAGAAAAATGAACATCACTTTAGGTAGCATTTCAATATAATCTTTCACTTGATCTTTCTTGGGTTTGTCTACAGGTGTTAGCTCAGTGAGAGAAGAAATGTAAAAGCCACAATGGAGAAATTTTAACCTCCTGGAATTCGAGGCAACCGAGTACTTGACAGTTGTGATGCAGTGCTGGACTTGAAGGCAGGGTCCTAGATTCAGAGTACAAGATGTTCAGAGATGCATACTGTTTGTTTGGTTGATTTCAGCTCATAACTTCAGATATACAAAGTTCATATACATGTCTATAAAAGACTTAAGAAGTACCATAAGAAGATACCATGAAAGTAGGAATGTAATATTTTAGAGAAGTACAGAAGAGAAGACTGCAAATTATGTTGGATTGCCTGGAAACCGGGAGGGGGCTCTTGAGAAAGTTTTGTTGGAAAGTATTTAGCCAGTCCAACCTTTTGAGTGCTTTGAACAAGGTATTTTGTTTTACTTTGCTATGTTTTACAGGACTGACCAAGCTTGATCTTGGCAATCTTAATATCTGGAGATTGTGTGAGCCTTATACAGCTGCCTATAGAATGTGATGGGAAAGTCCCTGAAAGACCTTTCTGACAAAAGCTATCATCCTTAGCATGACTCCTGGTCAAGAGCTAGTCAAGTCCTTCACTCAAGGAATAGTTCCCCGTAGGAGTGACTGAGCGTATGTTTGTCAGAGTAGTTTTCAGATACATAGTAACAGCAAAACACTTGAAGAAAAATACTCTGTTCCTCATGGACAAATGTAGAGCTTCTCAATAGATGTCACAACAGGCTGTGAAGCTAGAGTTCTTAGGAAAACAGATTACTTGCAGACTCCTACAGACCTCTCTGGGAAATGATAAGATGTTAATTGATAGTTTTGAAATTTTTGTTCTTTATGGTAGGGCCAACCCTGATGGGCGCCCTAATAAACAGAAAAAATATGGCTCTATGAATAATCAGAAAAAAATGGTGCTCCAAGGACCTGCAGGAGTGGAGAAAACAGTGTTGATTAGGATATGAACAGGTGCTAAAAGGAGTAGGAGGCCACTATGTGGCCTGAAATCCCACTTTCCTTATATCCATGAAGCTTCTGTCTTTTGTTTGGTTTTCACTCTCCTCACTGGCTTCCCTTTCATAACTCCACTAACTAAATGTTTTCCCTGCACACTTCATATACTGCCTGTTCACCACAACACTGAAAATATGCTGAACTTTGGCAGCAGGAAACCTGAATGCTCCCGAAAATCTAGTTTAATTCCTTTTTCCTCTTTACCTTAGATCGTATGGTTATTACTTCAACATCTTCAATTATACCTCTTCATAGAGCTGGCTTATTGTCTCCCTCATTATATAGGCATCTCTGTTTCTAGGCCATATTTAGACTACATCTTGTAGTGAATTAAAACTGTTTATCTGTCCCTTGACTCTTGTTATTCTGCATGTATCACCTGCATTCTTCAAAATCTTATTTCATGCCATCTCTTTGAATAGTACGTAGAACTTAGTTAGCATTTCATGTGCAGAGAATATTTGGGAGGAGGAATGATGAAGATGCATTTATCTGGGAACTCAGGGGATACTTGTTTTTCACCCTCCCTTCATTTTTCTCAAATGCTTCAGGTCCAGCCTTGATTTGGGATGACAGTTTCCATCGAGATTCTCTTCCACTCCCACTGTCACTGCTCAGCAAGGATTTTCACATCTCTTCAGGGGCCGCTGTCTTGCCCTTGCAATTTCCCAGACTCTGGATGCTGGAGACTTGGCCTTGGGTCAGAACCCTCCTTCTGCAGTAATGTACACTATTAAGCAAATGGAACTGAGCAATGTTCCCTCCACATTTAGGTAAAAATCTGAGCCTGCTGTTGGCAGTTAGGAGCCAGAGTGGCAAAGGGAAATACAATGTAAAAGCAATATGAGTTTGAATGAAATTATGATAAGTGTCAGATGGCACTATTACCCGCATACCCATAGGCAGGCATTAGGGAAGCTCTGTAATGTGATGCTGGAACAGAATTCCAATAATGGAAAGTAAAGTGGCATTCCAAACTGGAGTATGGAACAAACATGTTAACTCTTTGAAGTCCTTTGGGAGTCACAAATGTGGAGCGAGTGACCATTTGTCTGTTGGTTGAATGAATAAGTAAAGGATCTGGAATACTATACATTTCTGAAATAATAATCACATATATGCCAGTGTATTTTCTGTTTGAATCTTAACAATTGAAGTTATATTAATGTTGCCTTTATTTTCCGTAATCAGAGAAGTTGGTATTTTACGGAAATGAATCCTCAGATAACTGAGACTTGCTCATTTGAAAAATGAAAATACTTTTAATTTGACCATTTGGGGAAGATAATTTTCCCAATTGAGACATTAGATTAATGCAATTCTGCCTTATGAAGTTGAATATACCAAAGATACATAGTTTTTTGGTGACCGTGTTCACCATTTTAAGTAGTAATTATAGTCCTCTTCTGTTGGGAAAGGCTTCATCAAAAAAGGGACCTTTTTCCTGGAATATGAATGATGGCGAGAAGGGATAACATTATCACCGCCATATTTGAGAACAGAGAGCGGTGTAGTTATCACTGGGGTGCAGGCGGATGTAGCTCCTAAAATGACTATGGGATGAAATAGCAGAGGAAGTAACTAGAATGTGTAACTAAATTACAGAATACTTGTAAGTCATGATAAAAATAATAATAATAATATACAGTGGCGAGTTACCAAAGTCTTGTAAGCATGGGAGTAATGTCCTCTTGTGATCATGTTTCTATGCATATGTCTATAGCAGAGGCTGTATTAAGGCGTGGTAGTCTCCTTTAACTCTTCCCCTGCTGACCACTGCTGAAATCTATTGAAACATGTTATGCCAAGAGTTTCAGGCCCCTATATAACCAGGTTACTTATACTCTTTCAAAATACAATTTCTGAAGTCCATTCAGTTCTATGTTTATCTCTCTGTGTGTCTCAATAGTGAAAAGGTGTTTACTTTGTGTCATAATTTGCATTCTTCTCTATATGAATTTTTCCATTTTAATGATACAACAACCCCATGAAGTAGTTTTTACTATTATTTCCCCAGTTGACGAGGAGGAAATTGAAGTTCAGAGAGGTTAAATAACTCACCAATGGTCAGATGGCTAGTAAGCGAAAGAGCTAGTACTCAGACAAGTTGATTTGACTCCAAAGCCCTTACTGTTGTAGTAAATTAGGATAAAGGTGCTATGGGCTTGAATATATTTAAAGCAAGCACAGTCCACAGACATCCTGAGGTCTTCAGTTCAATACCCAGGACTGGGAAAACAACCAGTGATGGATAAGTGAATAAAATCAAGTGCTTCTCTCTCTGCCTTCCTGCCGGTCTGCCTGCCTGCTCCCCTGCATTTCTAAATTAATTAAGACATTTCCAATGAGGTTAGAGGAGTTTCATTTGAGATTATTTTGTAACAATTAATACCCTTTCAAAATGTCCAGAATTTTATTAACCAGTTCTAGTAGGATGGTGCCATGAAACTTTAGCAACATCTATTTCTGCACATAAATTAGAGAAGAAATTGTTCATTTTGTGTGTATGTGTAGCCAGTCACTATTATTTTTACTGTGCACATTCAGCATTCATGATATATAAAGTCTTTAAAAATACTCTATTGTTTAAATCACTAATTAGTTAGATTTGCTACACGTCTCTATTTGTCTTAAACTGTCATAATCTCTACATTTATGGTCCTTTTATTTCCTTATCAAACCTCATATTTCCCAAGATATTACAGTTTTTAAAATTTGTTCATATACATTTTCTTATTTGAATTGTACATAGTCATGTAAATAAATGAGGCTCAGAAGATAGTTAGTCTTTCCCAAAACAACAGCGATAATTAGTGGTTGGACGGATTAGAATTCATCGTTACTGACTCCTTATTCTGTGTTCTCTCTACTTTTTCACTTAACCACAGACATTCTATTATCCTCAGCGTCTACAAAAATTCAGGTACCTATAATAGGTACTTACTCAACATATATCCAATGTGTGACGAATAAATAGCACCTAATATATCCTTGAGTTATGAAAGATTTGATAATAAATTGCTGGTAATTAGTGATTACCAATGTATCCTCAAAATCAATCCTGTATTTTAATGATGCACTAAGGATAACTCAAATGAACCATTGTAGTTAACTTCATTGAGGATAAACTAGAGCTCTATTGATTTTGCAGTAGCTTCCAGGGATTGTGGTGGTGGTTAAAAGTCACTCTTTTGATAAAAAGTAATTACATTTTGTTACACAGGAAGGATTATTTGTGGTGGAAAAAAGAAGAACAGCAGATCAGAGGACTTGGGTTCAAATTCCTGCTCTGTAATTTCTAATATATTGTGACCTTGGATAAATTATGAAACTGTCTGAGCCCCAATTTCTACAATGATGAACTAATAATATATACATCAATAGGGTTGTGAAAATCAAATGAGATAATATGTGTGAATGTAATGTTCTTTCAGCACTATCATGTGCTCAAAAATGCTATTTGGGGGTTTTATTATTATTTGATATTTTAGACAAGTGTATTCAGTAACGGCCACAATGCAAAGGAAACTATATAGCTCCAATTGGACAGTATTACTTCAAAGATGTACAGCTAACATTATATTGTGTCTCAACAAAGAAAAAGTTGGAAATAAGTGCTACTGGACTTATAAAAGAGAATGTTTCTATGACACAGACATCTTGTAAAAATATTTTATTGTTTCTTTTGTTTACATTGCTATATGATTTTTAAGATATCGAATTCACTCCTCAATCTGTGTGTATCTCACACCACACCTGTCACTGGACATCCTTCTTAAAAATTCTCTGTTGGAACCTAGCTTGAAATAGCTCTGCAGTGAGCTGATTGAATGTGGATTTGTTGAACAAAGAATCTATTTCCAGTCAGCATCACTTTCTGAAATATGACTGCTTCGTTAAAAAACAAAAAGCATGGTAGGTGCTCCCTGGTGGAGGAGCAGTTAGGCTAGCCACCTCCAGAGGAGCGCAGTCCACGTGCATCCCATGGACTTGAGTTTGCGTCCCAGGACCAAGAGGAACAACCAGTGTGAACAACTAAATAAAGTGCTTCTTCCTCCTTTCTTCCTGCCTGTACCTTTCCTTTCAAAAATCATGGGAGAAGATTGCTGAGACATTTAACTTATAAATATGAAGATCTGGAACAGTCAGGCAAGGACCGGTAGTAGTGTAGTTGCCATTTTGAATTACATTGTTGTTCAGATAGCTCAAATCTAACCTGTCTTTGAACAAACCCATCATCTTGACCCTCAAACCAATGTTTCTTAATTTCCTTATTACTGTTTCCAACGTTTTTTTCATGTGCACTTTTTTATTCTTTCTCTTTTTTCCTAGTCACCAAGTCTGTTACCTGTGATTTGATGATGTTTTGTATGTGTATTTCCTTCTCTTAATAATCACTGTTTCATACCTTCTTTGTCTCTTTATGTGCCCTAGAGTCCACTAACTGAACTTGCCTCCAGTCTCTGTTCCTCCTGTCACCTGACCAAATGAATCTGACTAAACCATTACTGTTGATCACTTCACTTCCCTTCTGTGGTTCCTAGTTGCTAATTGAATATATACTGGCATTTAAGGTCTAACACAATCTGTTCCAGATTTTATCTGTCCCACTGATTCCAAAAAGGCATTAGTCAAAATCTTGTTTCACGATTTTCAGAATACATCTTATATTTTCCTCTCTATGTGGCTTTCTTCCAAATTTCCCTTGCCTATAGGCATCCACCTCATTTCTACCAACAATAAACTTACCAACCTTTAGAGTTCAGCTCAAATGACACCTCATATGTGAGTTCTGGAGTCATATACCCCAGGTTCAGATGGCAGCTCTACTATTTCAAGGTGAGTTATCTCACATGCTATGTGACCCTGAGCAAACCCTGTCAAGTAGGAGCTATTATTCATGTAATAAAGAAATGAACTGTAAAGCATGAAAGAGTTACCACATTCCTGGCATATAGTAGTCACTCAATAAAAGGTATCTTGTTTTCACTGTAATTTCCCCAAACAGAGAAGATGTAACTCTCTTCTGAATTCTGAAACTACTTTGTCTGACTCTCAGGAGCTCATACTGACTTGTTATTATATTCCCTCAGATTGCAAACTTCTTTTAGTTGGGGAATTTATGTAGTATTTCTGTGTGAAACAACTGCATAGTAGGTACTCAATACATGTTTATGGAATGAATGAAATTTACTTTAAAGAAGACCATCACCCTTTCTTCTCCTTTTTTTTGTGAAGATCAGTATTTGCAATGACATTGGCTATCTACTCACAGCATCCTTGTGAAAGAATGAAGAAAGACCATATTTTTTGTATATGAGAAAATGAACTTACAAAGGCATTCAAACAATATTGGAACTCTCAATGTGTTAACAATGTTTTGGAATCTTGTCTCCAGACCACTTAACATTACCATGCCATCTTCTTAAAATATTTTTATTGAAGTAACATCACACTATTACATTGTATAATTTTAAATTAGTTATAGCGTATAATTATATGTATAATTAAATATATTGCATACTAATTATAGCATTGTTACGTTTCCCATGTGCTTCACTATCAATCTACATCTGTATATACTATCTTAAGTTTATACTCTGTTGCACTGGCTTTCTTGTTTACATGCTTCAGATTTTATAGAAAACCATTCATTTCATGTTCACACAAGATAAATAATTAACATAAAATAGAAAATAAATGCATATTTAGTTGATATTTTTAGGTAAGTGCAGATCCCCATATTTTTTCCCTCTTTAGTCTGGCCTGACTTAAACAACTCTCCAGGAAACTATGCAAATCCTGGTCTGTTTCTTGAGCATTTTCTGAAATGACCGAAATAGAGAGATGTTAAAAATATATACCTTCCTCTTTGTTTGGGTCCAAGCTGTGTATAATGGGGAAGGGGGTGGATATCACCCCATGATATAATTGGAAAGTGTTCTAACTCTCTAGGCTCAGAGGCAGTGATGATGATGGTGATTCTGGGAGACCAGGAGGGAGGGGCAATTACCGGAGAAGCGGGTAGAAAAGTGAGAAGGCAGGTGAATCCCAATGAACTTAGCCACATTGCCTTCCACGAATAGATAAACCATCTTTCCAGTCTCTTTCTGTTCCTCGGGGCCCAAACACCATTCAGAGCCCAGATGGTAGACATTATAGTGGAATTTCACTGCTGGTAAATAATATTCCTGCATGGAGAAAATCACACCATTTTATTAGAATGCAATTGTTTCTCATGTAGGGGAAATTAATGATATTCAAATGAACAGGCTTCAGAAACTCAGAGGAGGGATTAAGTTGAATGAATGCAACAACAGGTATTATCCTTAGATGAGAAAAGAAAGAGGATGATGTGGCCTACTTTCACCCCTGTAGAGTTAGTTTCATTTGTCAGTGTCAATGATTATACCCTCATAAGTGGGCCTATCTGTATTATTCTTTTCGCCCACTTTTCTGCACACAGTGGGTCCCGGGCATTGGTTGTTTAACTGCCTGGTCAATTTCACCAGAAAGCAATTCTATGATCTGAACCTTTATTGTAACCAGCTACAATGGGTTTGATTCTCTCTCTGGAAAAGTGGTTGCAATCAATGTGTAAACTGATGCTGTATTCTCCTCCTGAGATAAAATTGATGACAACTATGCTATGTTCCAGGGAAAACTGAATACAATCCTTCTCTAGCCTACTAAGCTAAAGTAGCACTAAGCTCAATGTTTCTTTACACATCAATTAACCAGGAAAGATTACCTAATAAGAAACTCATTCACTGATGCAAAGTTATAAGCATTATATCATGCAACTATTTCAGTTTAGTTTTTTGAAAGAATTAAATCTTGATAAATTCGAGGGGATACAATTGGCTTTGTTCCAAATGATGTAGAGTATCAAATTAGGTTTTGAGTATTTGCAGAGCAATAGCCCAAGATTGATGGATGGAAATCTGATAATCCATAAACGTGACCCAGCACAGTATTGCCTTAATTTGCTTTGTGAGGATTAATTCAGCTATTTTCTGCTTTCATGGCAGTGAATATACAGTGTGGTACAAATAATGCCCTGTAAACAAATTCTGAGCTTTCTTAATCTTTGCAGATATTTTGAGTTGACCTTTTGTCTGAATGTCCTTTAGTGGATTCTAAAGCATGTTTGAAAAACCATAGAAGAGCGAAGTTCGGTCAAAGAGAACAATGTTCCATTGGGCCCAGTATTCCTCCCAGGAGTTCCATTTTGCTGTGATATTTTAAATATTTTTTTTAAGGAAAGGTGCGGGCAGAAATAAAGGATAATAGGAAGCCAGACAGCAAGAGAGGAGGAAGAAGCACTTTATTTTATTTAGTTGTTTACATTGGTTGTACCCCCAGCCCTGGGTCTTGAACCCTGTACCTTGGGATGTCTGTGGGACTGCTCCCAGGTGTACTAGATCGCTAGGCCACCTGGGTACACCGTTAAATATAATTTTGATGACTTGTTGATCATTTTTTAAATAGTTGGCTACAGTGACTGAAATACCAGAAGTGAAATTGCACTATAGTTTAAATATATTATACTGAAACTTCCCATGTTTAGTATGATTCTGAAATTTCATTCCAGGAAATGTATGTAGTCAGTAGAAAAAATCTGAATTGCTAGCTTGGCTGTGATCTCAAATATCATCTAGGAATTGTTTTCTCACTAGGCTTCACAACTTCTCGTAGAGCAGTGGTTTGGGAGCAGAGCCATGTTGAAAACGAAAAAAAGGAAAAGAAAAGTCAGCCTTGAATTTTCTCCCCACACATAGACATACAGAATTTTGCGCACAATTTCTGATGTTTATAAATCATTTGAAGTTTAGTCACCAGAGGTCTATGTTAAAGAATATCCCTTGTAGAAGAAACCCAGAAAAGAATATTGGCAGCTTCATTGGAGCCAAAGACATTTTAAAACATTTAAACAATTTTTTCCAGCATAGAAGTGATAAACTGAGATAAAGCAGTTGGAGGAACAAGCACCATATAAGAAAGTCTTTCTGCCCCCACCCACCCCATGTTTCTTAGTTTAGCAGTCAATGTTCTATTACAATATTTTAAGACTCTCCTGTTTTATGAGCATCCTGTTAATTAGCCATGTGGTTTCTATAAAATTGTTCCCATAGCATTGGTGGTAGCTAATTGTGGCTGCTTGAAAACCTTGGCTTTTTTGAAATATCCTTACACAAAGAAAGGACAGCATAATCAGTGCTGGGTAATGTGTGGCAACAAGGGAACTCATATCTACACTGGGCATTAATAGAAAGGGGTTCAAGATTTCAATCCATATTTAGTGCAAAGGGAATGAACAGTTGTATTATGCTTTATAAAGAACAATATTTTGTAAAGTGTGATCACAATTTAAAGCTTTGTCTTGCTATCAGGGATTTAGGTCCTCTGAGGATAATGAAATAAATTTAGGTAAAATTTTATGAAGATCTAGATTTATTTTTTCCCTTATTTTGACTTTGATGAAACCCTTTTGGCCACATGGCATAATTGTAAAGGGGGATTGTAGATTCGAATGTTAAAGAAGAGAAAAAAAAATGTGTTTGGTAGTAAAATAGCAAAGGCTACTTTAGAATCGAAAGTTTAGATAGTTGAGATGACCTAGGAGAATAGACAAAGGTGGAAAAAGAAGGGACCATGTTCGGTCAACAGAAGTCAGATGTGAAACAAAGGTGAAACTAGGGATAAGCAGATAGGTTTTAGGCAGTGTCAGAGCATTCAACCATAGTGCTGCTCTGAATGCTACTCAGTAACCTTCAATACATCCCTAGGTCAACTTGCTTGAAATTCTCAATGAAACGGATCCCTACCTTCTCTGAATTACATAAAATTCTCCTTCTGGGAGGCAGTAGAGTACAAAATTGACACACACTAGCTTCGAAATTAGGTTGTTTTTAATTCCCAATTCACTTACTAGGTGAACTTGGGACACTTTATTCAACTACTTTATACATCAGATTCTTTCCTATCAAATAGGGAGACTAGTTATATCCATGTGATGGAGGCATAGGGATGATTAAGCAACAATATTTAGAAATTGCTTAAACTATATATCGAGCACCTAATAAATATGAAAAATTATTAATATAACCTTATTGACCCCTTGTTTTTAGCCAATATAATGGGTTCTAATGATTCACCTAAGAGATTATGAGTTCATGAAAGCAGGAATATTGAATAATGTTTGTAGTTATGAGACTCCTAGCATAGTATCTAGATGGGAGCATTTATACACATATAGAAAATGGATAAAATTAGTTTTTGAAAGATTTTCAACGATAGTGGTTTTAGGTTTTAACATTTTTTATCCAGCACATTGAATTTAACCTAGCCCATATCCCTTATGTATTAACAAACCTTATATGATGATTGAAAAATCTCATATAAATTGTCAGTTCTATCTGCATTAAACATGTCTTGTGTGTAGGAACCTTATATTTTCAATTGGCTATGCTTGAACTTGGGAGTTATTCCCCCACTCCCGCCAGTTCTTTTTACATTTCTTGGTTCAAGTTGTGAAGCTGAGGGCACACCTTCTGCATTTTTCCTGGTCACTTCAAATTCCATCAATACCTTTCTGTCTGGCAGAGGTCTGTAGTCGTGTGGGGCAGGTAAAAATTTTCTATTCATCTTCTTTTCCTGTCCAGGCAATTATCGACCTTCTTTCAATCCTTCTCTTTGATGGTATTTAACCTTGTCCTCCACATGGTTCGCTGTCTGATTTCTGATTTTTTAACAGGCACTTAGTACTGCTGCTTCTCAGCATCACTTTCAGCACTTCAGAGATTGCCAAGTTAGTTCAGCTTTTCACTAATTTGGATTTTCAACAGCGTTTCTTTTTGAATGTGGTTTGTTGGAATGATGGCTCTGCACATAATTTGAGTAAATTTAATTTAACAAACCAACCCTAAATGCTTGCATTTCGTCAAGTAAGTGTAGCTTTTTTTCTTTCTTCTTTTAAGTCTACTCTCTGATTTCAGGTAGTCAGTTAGACTGAGTATTGAACCAATTTTGGTGAGTTGGGGTTGAGAGGTGAACTGGTGTGTTGTGTGGGGAGAAACCTGCAAAGCCTTACATACATAAAAGAAATATTTTCAGTAACTTTAGGATCTTATCCAAACTTATATTTCTGAGACTATTTTTAAACAGGTTCTTCTACCTCTCTTAACGATTTTTCCATATGGTATTTATGGTGTCCTACTCTGGGCAAATGAGTTTTATATCAAGATTTATAATCAGAGTTTATCATCCTATTTAAAAATGAATCATTTGCAAATAATAATAAAAGCCACCTATATGTCGAATGCCTATGATGTACTAGATACTGTACTATATACTTTGTACTTATTATATTATTTAATCCTTTACAGAAAAGGAAACTGAGTCACTAAATAACTTTTCCCAAACTATACAGCTGTAAGTTGTTGTGCTTAGTATGAAACCTAGATATGTAACTTGTCCTTTAGTTAATTAGTGTTCCACATTTTGAATATTGGCCATTACTTGTATTTTTTTATGAAATGAATATGCACATGCGCACTTAAATGGGTATGGGTAGCTTTTCCTCACTTACTCAATAGCTTTTTTCATTTTGGCTTTTGGGCCTTGTCCTTTCCACTGCCACTGGATTTGACACAGAATGACACTCAGAATTTGACTCTAGTCCTTGTACAGATTCAACTTTAGGATCTATGTTCTCAAGACAGTTTCTCTGACTCTGGCTATAACCTGTTCTTACTCCATAAAATAAGTCCTGTTATCTTGTATATATGCTTTAGGTTTTTCACCTGTTGTTCAGCACCTACTCTGGCTTTTGTTACCCCAAGTAATGACTTTATTCAGCCCTAAGTCATCATGTACAAGAGAAAGGAAAGAATCCTTAGGGGACGTCAAAGTGAATGAGGACCAGAGGAAGGGAAATTGTGTTCTGAGTATCTTTCTTTTTTGGATAAATGTCATTACTCTAGGATATGTCCTCTCACCTTCATAAGACTGCCTTAAAAGTCCTGTGAACTATGTTTTTCTGTATAGAGAAAAAATGTAAATAAAATGCTCTAACTCTATGAGTACATATGGATTATATTTTATACTAAAATTGTCATTGTGTTTGCATTCCATAGCATTTCATAGAGAAACATGTAATTTTCAAGTACTCTGTCACCTGAAAAGAATTGATGACATCATTCTTATAAGTAGAACACTAGCAGAAAACTGGGCCATAGATCATGTGACACAAGAAAAAAGAATGTTGATGGGTCTAAGAGAAAAGTCTAGATGCTAAATATTAGGGCATTGAACAAATCAAAACGGCGCACCCATAGTGTGGGCCTATAAGCACTTTAAAGATGTGGTCACTAAGTATCTAGAGTTAGAGAAGAAGATCATCAAGGTCTAAATTTTTACCCACACTGACTTTGTCTTGAACCATCAGATTCAAGACAACGTTTTAATGTTTTAGGGGTGAGGCAGCCAGGTAAAAAAACCTCTAGACACATAATGTACAGAGGTGAACATCAGTCTTTGGGCAGTGGTCTAAGGGCTGCCTGCTTGGTGTTTAGGGCTCTGTGCTATTTTATAAACAGATTATCTACCTAATATTCCCCTCCCTCTTTAAAAATGGGACCTCGTATAAAACATTTCATTAAGCGGGTACATTATCCCAGCCTGTGCCACCACCACCATCATTTCCCCTTCAGAGAAGGTAGTGAATTTATTAATGCAGGTCCTTTATGAAAACTTGATGAGGCCGTCTATCAAGAGTGATGTAATGTGCTTACTCATTGGATTAGTATGGGCCATCTGCGGTTACTTATTAATATGCTTTTGTTTTGAGCCTCATTTCCTTTAAAAGTATATATGCTGGAAAGTGGGCTGCAGGCGTTCCAAGAATGGAATTGCAAGCAGAATAAATACGTTTGGAATTTTTTAGGCATTGTCTTAAGCCTATAGGTGGTAGAGAAGATCTGAAGGAAGACCAAAATTATGCTGGTGAAAAGGAAATAAAAAGCATATGAGCAGGCCATAGACATAGATCTATTTAGATCTATAGGCAAATGACTTGCTTCAGACTCATGCTCTGTAACTTGGCCAAAACTTCTCCCTTGACCAGGAGTAACCTTCCCTCTTCTAGCATCTTCATTTCAAGCAATATTTTCTGAAAATCCAATGATTCACAAATTGTTTGGATCTTTTTCATATTTGATGCAATATTCTAGAACCAAGGTATTGTAACTCAGGTGATCAGGCCTGTTTATAGAGCATTGGAGGTTTTTGTTGCATAGTCAAGTGGAGGAAGGGAGAGAAGCTAGCACTAAGTCAAATAGCAGGAACATGGAAGTTCACAGACATCAATCTATGATAGAATACGACTCAGGTCAGTTACTGGTGCTATGAAAGATAAAGGGTATATCCTTCATGGGCAGGGCCTTTCAACAGGTACAAGTCATTCAGGATCCCAGAGAAATGTTCTGAGTTTCAGACAAGAGTGTAAGTTTCAAAACAGGTCTATAATTTAAGCATAAACCAAGACATAAAAGTATTTTTTTCTATAGTTTCCACATTGCCAGTGTATGGCTATAGCTCACTCAAGCACCCTAGACACCAAGATTCTGGTTGTCAGATTAATTGCAAATTCTACTTTCTGATAAGGTGTAGACTCCAAATGTTCCAGTACTTTAGGTTGAATTACTTTCAGAAGCAGGCAGGCTGAGTTACAGAACTACTTAAACCAAGGCCCCTAGCACTGTAACGACATCTTATTCAATTATCTATTCTACAAACATTTATCCAGCACTTGCCATGGCATCGATATCCTTCCCGTTTGTACTATAATGAGGATCAGACCGGTCTCTGCAGTTAAATCTTGCTGATTTTCTGTAAGAGGATCTGTAATTTTTATACATACTTTGAGGCTGACTCAGTAGAAAAAAAAAACACTAAATAATCATCAAGGGATTCAACTCTAGCATTCACTTCACTGGCTATCATCTCAAGTAAATTATATCTTATTTCTGGGTCTTATTTTCCTTCTTAACACATAAGGGTTTTGTGTCAGGTAATCATTAAGGTTTATTTTCCCCTAGTTTGAATGATATTCACTCTCAGGACTCTTATCATTCATTCACTCACCAACTGTAAGATTTGAAAGGGGAGGAAATTGAAGAGAAATTAAAGATCATGAACAAAAGTGAGTTATATTTATGGTGTTTGTTTTCTGAGTATCCTCTGAAGTTTTGAGAATATGAAGCTCAAGAATAGTAATCACACAAATACTTGAATTAAGCCACAAGAATCAGGGGTGTAGCAAAGCAATAGGAGGAAATCCCTGTGATAATTCATTGTTTTTCTACTCACAGAATCAGTGCTGCCTCTAACAGATCATGTCTTAATGAATGCAGTGGGCGCCCAGCAAACACAATGCTAATCAAGTGTCCTGCTGAGCACTGAATGTGCACAAACTGAGGTGCAAATTCAATATCCTAAAAAAAAGTATAGCAGTGTGAAGTAATAAAAACAAGTTCAAAAAGATTTAGTAAAGGAAAGAAAAATTCAGGAAAGCAAGATGCACCTTAAAAAACAAATGATAACAGAAAATACTCTTACTCTTAACAAGAGAAAAACAACCGAACCAACACATCGGCATAAGACCTGCATAAACACTTCTCCAAAGAAGACCTGCAGATGACCAACAAGCACCAGAAAGAATGCCGATCGTTAGTTTTTGTAAAAGAAATTCAAATATAAACCACAAAGAAATATCACTTCACACCTGTGAGAATGACTTATATTGAAGAGACTAGAAATAAGTGTTGGTGAGGGTGTGGAGAAAAAGAAACCTTTGTACACTATAGGTGGGAGTATAAATGAGTGCAGCCACTTTAGAAAACAGTATGGAGGTTCTTCAAAAAGTTAAATGTAGAAAGAACTACCTTATGATCCAGTAATTCCACTTCTAGGTAGCTAATTGAAGATGAAAGTAGTCATTTGAAAAGATGTTTGTACCCCTATGTTTAGTGCAGCATTATTTATAATAGCTAACACATGAAGCATGGAAGCAAACTCAATGTTCATTCACAAGTGACTGGATAAAAATGGATACATATCTTTCTATCTATCTATTCAATTATTCGATGGAATACTACTCATGTTCAAAACAAAAAGATGAAATCCTGCCATTTGTGACAACATGATGGAACTACAGAGAATTATACTAAGTGAAATAAATCAGAAGGATAAAAACAAATAACCATATGAGTCCACTCATCTGTAAAATATAAAAAAAGCAAACACAAAATAAAAACTAACATTTAGACACTCTGACAACAGAATTGAAGCTACCAGAAGGGACAAGAGGTATGGGTGGGAGCAAAGGGTAGTAGGGGTTGAATGGACAGTGGTGAAGATCTCCTAGAAATATGGTAGTGGCTGTGGTGTAATATCATATATTTGATGATACCTAGAATTCATACCTAAAATTTAAATTGAGTTGTAAATCATTGTTTTAAAAAACCTGCTGAAAGATTAAAAAAAAAAAGAATTGAATACATGGTAGGTGACTGCCCAAGAATAAAGGCTAATATTCACAACCAACTCAGTATTTTCTTCATGGCCAAGACAATGCAATACAGAGTGAGGTGCCGTATCTGTGTGCTAGTCAATGAGGGTTACAGCTGTTTGAGATGAGGGGAGAGTGAACAGGTGTGCCTTTCTCCTGGGCAAACTGCATAATTTAAGGCAACTTTTTTCACCTCCCTCTGTTTTTTCTAATATGCTGCTGGAATATAGGAGAAGGAAGAGGTTTGCATTGGTAAAATGGCCAATGGCATGAGTATGACTAGGGAGGAAGGAGAGGCAAGCAGGAACCATAACAAGGAGGGCCTTATAGGATATGTTTAGGTTCTCAAGTTTTCTCTCCAGATAATATGACGGTTGAAAAGACTCCCTGTCCTTTGAGAAGCAAGTAGAATTTATTTTTGTTGTCTTCTATCAGTCCTTTATCTCCAGTGAATAATTCTCAGGCAGCGGTAATTTTGAAGGGATATTTGACATTTTTGGTTATCACAACTGATAGGGATGGGGTAGGGGAATGATGTTGTTACTCATATCTGTTGGGTGAAAAACAAAGATGATGCTAAATATCCTAAATTACCCTACAATGCACAGTACAAATATTCCATAAATAAGAATTAGCTACCCTCACCTGTTATTGATGCAGAGGTTTAGATTATTCATGTATTAAGTCATTCAGATTACCTGCTATACTTCAGGCACTGTGCTAGGGGTTAGGGATACAGTGATGCATAAGACACACGTCATACCTGGTCTCATAGAATTTACAATGAGGAAGACAGAAAATAAATAAGAAGCAGTAGATTTATTTTACTTATTGTAGGTTATAATATATTCCTTTCTTTCCTGTCAACCAGAATTCCTTATGCCTATTCATACAGCTGACATTCATTGAATATATACACCAAATTTTCAGATGAGGTTGCTTAAGCCAGATATGACCCCTGTCCTAATAAAACTGAGTTTATTGGAAGAGACAGACATGGAAATAAACAACTGCAATGCTATATAAAACCTTTAATTGAGATGTGGCCAAAGTGCTATGACAACACAGATTATAAGGGTGCAGGTTCACTTAAGGTGATAATTCCAGTAAAACAAAACTCTTTGGAGAACATGTTCTTGCAGCTGGCTCTTGGAGAAATATTTTTGAGTTCACTGGACAGAAGCTGAGAAAAGCATTTCTGTTAGAGACCAGCATGACTTGAGTCTTGGAGGGTGAAATTTATGTGCATTTGTGAAATGACTATTCCATGAGACTAGAGAGGAAGGCAGGAACCACAACAAGAAGGGTCTTATAAGATATGCTAAAATCTTGAATTATCTCTCATGGTAATAAGGAGCTGTTAAAATCTTTTAAGCAGGCTTGTGATATCGTTAGGTTTCTCTTATAGGTGAGCAGGACTAAACTACCACCAAGGTGATTAAATTTTCTTAAGAGTAGGTTGTTTTCTATCACTGATTTTTCACTGTTCACTGTAACAGCTTCTAACCCCAGCAATCAATTGGGCACTTGACATGAACCTGGGCTTCTGAGATCGCTAGGTCTGTAGTCACCATTGATTTTGTTTTCCTGGAATCGAAGACCATTGAGAGGAAGGTCAAGGGGAAGGGGCTAACACTTAGTAACTGCTTACTATGTGTCAGTAGCTGTTCTTATTTTATTTCCCGTATATCTTCAGCGCTTAGTATTTAACTAAAATTCAATACATGTTAACTATTATAATTGTCACTATCACATTGTCTCATATATTTCTCACAACTCTTTGAAATAACTGCTGTTTCCATTTTGCATATGGGAAAATTAAGTCAGAGATCAAAGTACTTCTGAATCAAGGGATGATGTTACATAGGCAAGTTTTCTGTAGGAACAAAGGAAAATGAAAACATGTAAGGGGGAGTATGTCTTTGCTGATCCTGTCCAATAATGCTTTGGATTTAAGTATTGTTGCATTTCTTTTAAAAGGAAACTTTTAAAAATAGTAATATTTATTATTTCTTTTGTTCACAATACTCTATTAATTTAGGATATTGAAATTACATCTCAGTCTGTATTTCATACCACACTCACCACCAACACCTGCTGTTGCCAGTCTTTTTGATACAAGTCATTTTCACTGTTATGAAGTGGTATCTCATTGTGGTTTTAATTTGCTTATCTCTGATGATGAGTGATGTAGAACATTTTTATGTGTCTGTAGACCATCTGTGTATTGTCTTTAGTTAGATATCTATTTATTTCTTCTGCCCATTTATTTGAGTGTGTCATTGACTCTTTTATTGTTGAGATGCATGGGTTCTTTATATATTTTAGAGTTTAAACTGTTAGCTGATATATGTTGTCTGAATGTCTTCTCCGATTCCATGGGCTGCCTTTTGGATTTAGTGGTGGTTTCTTTCACTGTGCAGAAGCTTTTCAGTTTGATGAAGTCCCAGTTGTTTAGTTTTGGTTCATTTTCTTTTACTGTAGCTGTTCTTTCCCCAAAAACATCATTGAGGTTGAGGTCATAATTGTTTTTCCCACATTTCCTTCTAGATATTTTATGGCCTGGGTTCTTATATCAAGGTCTTTGATCCATTTTGAGTTAACTTTTGTGTGTGGCACTAATGAGTCGTCTAGTTTCATTGTTTTACAGGTGTCTGTCCAGTTTTTTGTTTGGGAAGGTCTTCAAAAGGAAATGTATGAGCACAAATTTTTGTGCCAACTTATTTGGTGGTTAAACTCTAACGAATAGTTTCAAATTTTCTACTGTGATCTGCATTAAGAAGTGTATTTTTATTCTTATATAACATGCACAATTTTTTTGGCATCCCATTACTCGCAGTAGAATGTGTAACAGGGTCATTATATTTATTTATTTTTATTTTTTACTAGATTTTTAAAAAATGAAGACATGGAAAGTTTTCATATAATTGTGAATTATATTGGGACACTACCTATAAAGGGGTTGAGTACTCTAATATGTACCCTGGGAATGAGAGCTGAGTATTGAAGGAAGGAGCATGTTGACAAGATGGAACCTCTCCCTAAGGTTGGAATTCTTGTCATCTGGAGAAGGTGTAGTTGTTGTCCATTGATGGTGACATAAGTCACTGTATTGTCTTGGGTCAGGACTAGTTCATGGAAAGTACACAGAAGCTGGCAGGCAAGAAAGGGACACTTTACTGGGTTGCTGATGAGTTGTACTGAAGACCAAGGACTGGAAGCAAGAAGCTATGCGGGAGGTTTTAATTTGACCAAGGCTGGCAGATGACACCCACTATGGTGTATTTGCTGTCTTACTGTTTTTCTCTGTGGTTTCCTTATGCTTTATAGAGCATCCTTTAATATTTTTTGCAAAGCTGTTCCTTTAACTTATGCCTGTCAGAAAAAATTTTGATCATTTCTTCACTTCTGAATGATAATCTTGCCAGATATCGTATCCTAGGATGAAACTCCTTTTCTTTCAGCACTTTGAATGTATGTTGCCATTCCCTTCTGGCCTGTAGAGTTTCATTTGAGAAGTTTGCTGACAGTCTTATGGGGGCTCCTCTGTATGTGACACATTTTTCTCTGGCTTCATTTAATAGTCTTTCTTTATTTTGCATTTTTGATATTTTGATGACGATGTGTCTAGGCGTATTTCTGTTTGGGTTTCTTTTATTGGGAATTCTTTGACTTCCTGGATCTGGAGGTTGCTTCATTCTTCAAATTGGGCAGGTTTTCATCTATTATTTCTTCAAATAATGTTTCTTCCCCCTTTTCTCTCTCTTCCTCTGGGACCCCTATGATGCTAATGTTGTTCCTTTTGATGTTATCCCAGAGGTCTCGAATGCTGTCTTCGGTTCTTTGAATTCTTTTTTTATCTCTTTACTGGTTTGCTTGATTGAGTTCCTCTGTCCTGTCTTTCCAACCACTGATTCTATTGGAAGCTTCATCCACGCTATTGTTGAGCCCTTCTAGTGAGTTCTTTAAGTCAGCCATCGTGTCTCTTACCTGTTTGAAGTCTTGTTTTAATTCTTGTCTTTGCTTCCTGACATCATCCTTGTTTACTGTCTCTACTGATTTCTGGTTTCCCATGAGTATGTTAATCACCATTACCCTAAATTCCTCTTCAGGGAATTTATATACATCTGTTGTATTCAGATTTTCCTCTGGGATTTTGATTGGATCCATCATTTCATGTATATTTCTCTGTGCCTTTTCTCTATTTGGCATTCTGTCTATATTTCTGAGGGTTTGGTTTCTCTGGCGTTGCGTAGGTTTGGCTTGCCCAGGACTGGCAATCGGGCTGTAGTTTTGCCTTTACCCACAAGGTGGTGCTAGCAGGTAGTGCTGAGGTTTGGGGTTGCCTTCTCGCTGCAATCCAGGAGGTGGGGCATCCAATGGGTGGGATTTCCTCTCAGTGGACCCCAGGCTCTGGCATGAAATTTTTGTGGGAGAGGTTTGGGTTCTTTGACTGATTTCTGGTTATGGCTGCACCTAGTGAAATTTCACTGCACCAGCTCCAGCTCAGCTCCTGGTGCGCTGGCTCTCCTTTCACCCCCTCCCAAGTCGGTCCTCCATGGCTGCATGTCTCAGCCCCTCTGGGCCCGCTTCTCACTGTCTCTGCAGCTGGTCCCGAAATCCCTAGCCTCTGCGCACTGCATGTCTGGAGACTCCTGAGCTCCATCCCAAATCCAAATCTGCAGATTAGCTGAGCCCCCGCCAGGTGTCCTCACCCACTGTTAGTCTTCAGCTCTTCTGTCTCCAGCTGAAGTGCCAGTCATTTCTTGGTGTTTGTCTCAGGAAAATAGGTGTTTTGGGGAGAAGGTGTCTGTGGGTAGTGACCGGAAAGTGTGTCCTATCATGTCACCATCTGGAAGTCAATCTCTCAGGGTCATTATGTTTAGCATAGGCTTCCACAGACTTCAAAGCCTCACTCTAGATCATTGATTATGTTGTAAACAGCATGAGTCTTGTATGTGCAGAGCAAACCTTTGTTAGGACTCAACATCTTTGTATTTTAGTAGCACTTTGAATGCTTTGGAGACTGTGGTAGTTTCTCTTTGTATCACTGGGGATACTTATAGCAGCAAAACACTTGGTATGAAGCGCTATCATTTGAAGTTTGCTAATTACAAGTTAAAACAGTAACAGCTTCATAAGGCCTGTGAAACTGTTTGCTTTTTAGTCTTATGATAGAGAAATCTTGGATCACAACTTCTCTTTTTGAATCCTCATTCCTCCCTTTCAGCTGAAGGATACTTTCTTACACAGACAGATGGGAATGTGCTCCTTTCATGAACCATTTTTTGACTCAGAAGCACACTTACCTCCCTATCCATTCCCCATCCTAGAGGGTCCCTCTGCTATTTTGCTGACTAGGGGACATCTCCCTTTAGCCAAACAAAAAAAGAAACCGATGCCATTCTTTAGAGTATGGGATTGATTATGAAATTTATCTATTCCAAAGTGTTTCCTTCCTGTAGGTATTTTTGACTTAAACTTTTTATACCTCAATGAAGTTATGAAGGGATTTCAGATCTCTGTGAGCAAATACATGAAGTTTTGAAGGGATCAAGGGGACTCCTAAAATCTCAAAAACATTATAATCCTATGAAACTAAAGGCAAATTTTAGACATTTTGACGTTAAAGGAGAAACTTGAATGACCTGTGATTAATCCTGATCCGTCCTCAGCATCCTTCCCTGGTACTCTACTCTCCTAAGAAAGACAGGTCCAAAATGGCTTTGCTACAGTTGCTAGAGTCCTGATCTTACATTGACTAGGAATTGGAGGGTAGAATCCATTCCTCCTGACTTTCACCAAGCTCAGCAGACCACTGTGTCCTAACAGAGGTCTGTTAGTGCAACATTCCCCTTACTCCTTTTTAGAGTATGAAACTTAACCTATTTCACATTTCCATTTGTATGTAGTTTCTGGCATCTGTTTTGTTTCTGTTTTCTTCATCATGGAGATAGATGTATGTTATTTATGCCTCATTTTGCTGTCCTTCTACTATTTGTTTCTATTGATGACAAGGAAGACCTTTCCTATTTAGCAGTCTTTATTTTATCCCATGCGTATTTCCTGAGTATTTGATGATAAATTGCCGGATTTATTAGATTGTCTATTAGATATTAGATAGCTGCATAACCCAAATTTCATGAAATCCACTAAAGGTTAGAGAATTTGCCTAACAGTTTAAGTTGTTCTGATCTTAATATTATTTCTGCATAATTTAATCTGCACCAGTTACTATACTACTCTTTTATAGGGATTATTGTCACTTACATAAGAGAAGCCTTATGAAACAAGTTTGTTTATTAATTTCTTTTTTTATATCTGAAAGAACTCAGAGGGGTTAAGGATCATCCCTATGATCATGCAGAAAGTTAGACTCCTGAATCTAGTAGGACTGTACATATGTAGAAACAAATATAAAGAATAATTGGACTTATTAACTGATATAGTAACTTCTAACAGATGATTCTCTGGCCTAAGGCTTATCTTTTTATGTATAGGCCTTCAGGGAACACATAGGCTGTAGCAAGATTGATGGCATATTAAATAGTTTTGTATATGGATTGCATCTGAGGCGATAAGGATACTTACATTTGGATTTATAAAAATCACACTAGAAGAACTTATAATAGTCATAGGACGTGCTCTTTTTGAAGTGAGGCTATGACTTTGAGCAGTGTTTTGCTTAGTACCCAGGGATGGGCTGTATTGAGCTTTTTCAACCCTCTGAACCTACTCCCTTTGGTCGGAGCTTTCCAAGTCAAACTCAACTGATGTCTTCAAATCAATTACTATATCAGGCTTAATTACTGATCTAATCCTGACCAATGCTTCCCTGAACTTGCTGTGTATGTATGCCTGTTTCAGGTGCCCACTTACCCCAGGTGCCTCTTCCTCTCATCAGGTGTTCTTTTGCCGACCTCATGATCTGACTAGTTCCCTTTCTACCGTATTATATTAGAATTTGCATTCTCTAAATTCCACCCGCTGTGTGATCCTTACTTCTGCCTAACCCGTGTTACTTCCTTCCCCCTTGGGAACTATAACCTGTCATTCAGTTCCTACTTCTTTTCAGAATTTTTCCTTCAAACTGCCTGGTGTTGTGAACTTGACTTTGTGTATTGGCGTTATCTGGAAATTTCTGATATTTTGTTTCTTTCTGTAGATAAGAAAAAAAGTTCCGTTCTTTCTAAGATGGCAACTCCATCCCAAATCAATATGAAGTTTCAAAATTTATTAGACTGATGAGCCCTTTCCTGCTTCAAAACCACCCCTTTATGGGCCAAACCACATAGCCATGACATTTTCTTTGACCTTAAACTTTCCCTTTGCAGCTTTTCTGCTTACTCAGTGGGATCCTGGCATGCCAAGTAGCCAGGTTTCCTGAAATGGGCACTGTTGGTTGAAGTTGAACATTCACTTCTTTAGTACCATGCTAATAAACAACTTACCTTAAAGGGCAGAAAGCTCTCTCCCCCACCCACATCAACAACAATGTCAGGTTATGGAACTACAATTGATCTCCTAAAGCTCAACTGCCTAGTTTGCCTTCCCAGTGCAGAAAAGTGTGGAAAATAACCCAGCTTTCTCTGACTTTCAAACAGCCTATTAATATGGCTAGTTGGTGCTTCCCGCTTTATGCCATCAACATTGTAAATCCAGTAGCTTAAGTCTCACAGTAATTTTGGTATAAGCCTTTAATCTTAGTAATGATTCCTTGATCGGCTGTGTCCCTTCCAATTCAGAGGTCATTAGAGGTCCCAGTTGAGAACTCCCCAGCTGTTCCAGTTCAGTTCATGTATATTTATTTACATGGCTTTTGAACTACATTTGGGTATGCAGGAGCACAGCTCCTTTCTGAGGCTGGTGTTCCAGCTTGTTTCCTGAAAGTGCAGCAGAGCTGGGAGAAAACCAAACCCAAGCACAGTGTGTCCATGGTGCTTGAGATGCAAGTGGCGTCCTGCTTTTAACTACCCCAGGGTTAATGACAGGCTTGCCAGAACCTCTTTGTTACTGTCAAAAAGGCCAATTGGAAACAAAAAGCCATTTTCCAGGTAGGGTATCATTTTGTTGGCAACAACAGGTCATTTAGAGAAGGAAATCAAAATGATCCACTGAAAAGTGAAAATTCAGTCAAACTGTTCATTTGGCATCACTGAGACCAGACCATAATGTATAAGTTAGAAGTATCAGACTAAAAGGTTTGCATGTATAGACATAAGTAAAATGGCTGCAAAATGATGTTTCACATCATAGGTGCAGAAAAATATCCATTTTGGACAAACTTCTGTAAAACTTGTGATAGACACTGGCACCTAAATGAATTTTGGGGAGTAACATACTTTGCTTAGGATATTAAATGTATGTAGTCATCATTGTGCCCTGGTGGCCCAGACAATAGGCTGGTGGTTGGGACATGGACCATGTAAGCCCAAGGACCCGGGGTCAGGGCAACAACCAGAAATAAATAAAGGGAAGTATATCTTCCTTCTCTTCTTTTCTTCCTTCATTAGAAATGCTTCTTCCTCCTCTTCATTCCTCTCTAAAAATAAAAAAAGACAAGTATATAGCTGTGCATTTCTAGAACTGAAAAGGACATTGGAGATTACCTAGCTATATCTCCTAAATTTACAGATGATAGTACTAAGAGACCTAGACAAGGGAAATTGCTTGCCAAAATTCACACACACAGCAGAGTCAAGAGGAAATGTAAGGCAGTGATGATACTGTTGGGGTACCCCTCTCCCATTTTAAAATTTATAGGTACATTGGTGGCAAATTTGGCATTATTACCCCCAAACTATGGGGACAGTAGAGTAGATGAAAGAGCAAAGACTTTTTTGCTGTTGTCTTTTAAAATACGTTTGTTTATTGCTATATGCATTTAGCATATAGCTAAATGACACTTCACTTTGTTCATTTCATGCCATACTCATGACCGGAGATCTAGTGCCGCTGACCTCCACCTTGGTCCTCCTCCTCTCCCCCCTCCTGGCTACATTCTTGTATCCTATGAATCTTGTTAAGATTGGGAAAGACCAAAGTTATGAAGTTAGACAGACATGAGTTCCAAGTGATGTTCTACTGCTGAGGAGCGATGTGAGCTTAGTTAAATTATATAATCTCTCCGAAACTCAGGTTCTGTACTTGTGAAATAGTGATATGTGTATCTCTCCCAAAAAGTACTTTTGGGATTAAATGTGATAACACATATAAACCTCCCAGTATGAAGCATGGGTAGTGACCACCAAATGACAGCTACAGCTATTGTCATAGTTGCTGTTTCTAAAGAAATCCACATAAATAGAAGATTCTCTTGTGTGAGAAATTGTTCAATGGCATTACATTTTGGACCGGGGGTGAGATGAAGGCAAAAAATCGCCAAGCCTCTTATCAGTTGAAGCTAGAGCATAAATGATGATAAAGCTGCCTTATGACTGTATAGTGTCGCAGGAAAGAAATATAATTTGATTTGCAAAAATTCAATTTAGGAAACTCTTCTGGAAGCTACTTTCATAAAGCAAGGCACATATGCACAGCGGTAACGGCATGCAGAAGCATTTCTGTTGAAAAAGTGTCTTCTTGTAAAGTGGAAAGAGTGTACACAGTCTTAGCCTCCAGCTGGGTAGCAAATTTCAGAATATTTCTTGAACAAAGGCTAGTCAGCATGAGGAGTGTCATGTTTGATCATTAGGTAGTTCGGCTGGAAAAAAATAACATACAGCCAGACAGCAAAAGCCGTCAGATACTTCGTGTGGTGCTTGCAGAATAGGAGTCCTTTTATTTTCTTTTTCAGATTCTCACTCGAACTTCCTTCAGTTATCCACAGAATGACCTCAGGGATGCCCAGCTGGATTTTATCTCATCTTTTTCCATTAGCTCCCCCATCCTGCCACCAGCTCTTCTCTGCGTTAGTGATCAATAGTGAGATCTCTTTCTATGAAAAATAACAAAGGCTTCAGCATTGCTATTCTTCAGGTGCCGGTGGCTGGCTCTGCCCCAGGCCAGGAAGTCAGAGTTGTGGCTATTGATTTGATTACCGTTCTGGGAAAGAAAGAGAAAGGAAAGCTTCTTGTATTGCTGTTAGATTAGGAACTAGTTGCCATGACTAATCTGGAGCCTGAGTACAAACCTGAATAATTGATAGAGAAGGCAGGGATTGAGATAATTATGGAAGAGCAAAAGAGGTCAGATTCATGTGTTGCATCCACTGAATCCTCTGATAGGAACTACAAAGTTCTTTCAGGTTTGCCTTAGGAAGTGTACCATAATTATTTTTCTTTGGAAATAAAAGTAAAAGTCTAGCCAGTAGATAACATGGAGATAGAATCCACTGTTTGCTGTTTGGAGGACCAGGGTGCTAGAGGCAGCGATGCTGTGCGCTCTTTAGCTGCTCATGGGTTCTACTGTTCCCTATTCACCTCCAATAAACCATCCCAGAAGATGCTGCCACAGTGGCATCTCAACAGAGAAGTCCACCGGGAAAAAAGAAAATCCCATGCCCAAGGACCCAGGACATTCAGGTGAGAATAATCTGTGCGGGTAGAATGGAATTGATTTATTTCAGGATGAGTTTTCAGAGAAGGAAAGGAAAAGTCTTAATGCATTATGAGCTGCTAGTTCACCAACAGTACATGAAGTGAGTGAAATGATCCTGAGGTTTTGACTAGTTCTAACATGATATGCATCCTATATATTTCGCTGAATGATTCTTAGATTCTAGGAACTATACTTAGCACTTTATATACCTAATCTCATTTATTACTACTTAAGCAACTTAAATAAGAAGCTAATATTATCATTCCTGTTTTAAAAATAAGGAAACTGCAACTCTAAATGGCACGTTGTAAATGGCAAAGAAGGGTTTGAACTTAGTCTTCCCTGACTTTAAAGACAGACCCAATACGTCGCGTTGTAGATTTCTCAGTCTAGTTTATCTTATTGACAAAATCATTAGGCTCTTTCTTCAGTTCTGGCTCAAGGGTCCTCACTGGATACCAAATTACTGTGACAAACAATCCTGAACATGTTTGTCATCTGTATTCCTTTACCTCTGAGGGAGCAGTTCCAGTAACTCATTAACAGCTATTCATGAGATTCTGGGTTACTTGATCAAAAAAAATCTCACTTCACAGAAAACAGACTTTCATAAGAATAGAACTGGGAAAATAAATACCTTTATTCAGGGCAAAAGAAACTTGGAGTGCAAATCTGTAGTGAAATGCACTGATCAGTTAGCACAAAAGTTAAATTAAGAACATTAAAAGGTTTATAGTAACTACTCTAGGAAAAAAATTCCCCTATCTCATTAACCTAGCACATTCAAAGCATATAGTTTTCTTTTCTCTATTCGGTTTAGGACTGCAAGAAAGCTCTGTTCCACTTAGAAATCAAGGTCTCACCCTTTTTCCATCTCAGCCTTTTGCCATTTTCTAGGCCCTTAGTACCTTCTACTGGATATTTCTGCCATATAAATGGAAGGGTAACATAAAGTGTATCCACTCTTGAGATCTTTGACCCAGAGTTGACCTGAATTACTGCTGAGAATGAGTTGCAGGATTCCATGTAGATCTATGTGGCTTGGAAAGTATAGTCCAGTGTTTTGCTCAGGAAGAGGGAAAGAACATAGATTTTGGTAGGCACACAACATTTTCTGTCCCAGAAGAAAACAGAAGGTAGGGAGAAGGCCGAATTAAGAAGGCAATAAAGGATCGCCTGTAGTTACCATTGTTTGATTTCTGGTTTGTTTTCAGATCAAGCTCTGGGAGGATAGTCCAACTGCAGCAATTTACCCAACTCTAAGAAGTGCCATTTACATTATAGTTGATGTAAGTGACATCATCTGGAGTACAGACATATGTCTTTGTCTTTAAAAAATGTTTTGGGTTAGTGTAGGATTCTTGAGAAATACACATTCTTAAAACACAGCCTGAACTTCTTCTAAGATTAAACCAGAAACGCAGAATGCAAAGAGGCAGAGAGCAGTAATGCTATAGTGACAGGATTTGATTTAAGACCAGTGAGACAGATGGCAGTGTGTTTTCTTAGCAGCAAACCAGGAAACAACAGATTTGCAAACAAATTTTAACTGCCTTCATTCTTCTAATGCCACACGTGAACAATGCAAGCCACTGTGAAGCATAATGCTTCTAGAAGGCAGCTGTCCCTCAATGTTTTCCTTCCTACTTATGCAGGAGGAGGAGAGGCCTGCAGCAATGTTAGTGAAATAATTCCACCCTGAATATTCTTGAAAGGCTGATCTTTACTCTTGTCTGACAGCAACTGAAATTGATTATGTCTACAATAGAAGAGTATGAGCACAGAGAATTTTATAAATCAGTTTGATTTACTCATTATAGGTTATGGGGTTCCTGGTCTGGATCCCTCACTATGAAGTACAAGAATGGAAAAATGCAAAATACATATCTGCAAATTATATAAACGTTTTCCCCTTTTTTTCTAATTCTAGTGGAATATTTTACTTAAATAACTATTTGCTTTAGGACAAGAAGAAGATACAGAAGTATAACTCACAGATAATTTTCTTTTTTCCCCTGATTATCCTGTTCTCTGCGATTTTTCTAAAGTCTGCCACATACTTTGCAAAACTGGTGCTTATAATTCTAAGTCTGACTACTTACCTGTCCTCACTTTGGCTCATGGTGATTGAAAACACCTAGCCATTGTCTTCATCGGGTTCCTTTCAGTGAATATACTCGCTAAAGTAGTGAAGAAGGTTATTTTCTCTGATATTTAAGTTTGGAAAATGAATGATCAATGTATTCTCCCTCAGCCTAGCCTGATATTTAGGAAATAAGGCATATGGTGAGACAGCTGTTCATGGGGGTATGTGAAATTAGTGAATTGCTCCGTGAGTACTTAAGAAAATGCCCCAAATATATATTTTACCTATCACAACTATGCTCAGGTTTTGCCATTTTGTTTTCCAGCATAACAGATTCCAAATAACCGTGTTGCCTTAGTCTCTTCTGTGCAATCCATTCTATGCAATAATGTTAGATTACCTTTCTAAAAACCCAGGTACCATTCCTCTGCTCAAAATTCTTAAGTAATCTATTCTTTCCAAAATTATCAAGTTGAATTCCTTAGATGCACACCTAAGGCTGTCCTTGATTGAGTTTTTAATTGGCTTTTCAGTTGTACCTCCTGTTCTCTCCTGGTAACAAACTGAAGGCTCATCATATTATTCCAGGAGATTTCTTAGCTATAGACTTTTGCTCTTATTGCTCACTCTGTAATACTTTTCTCCCTTTCCCCTCTCTCTAGTCATTACTTTGGAAATCTACTCATTCTTCAAGTCTCAGCTCAAATTTCACCTGATATTTGAAAGTCCCCTGACTCCAAGTGAAAAGGAATTACTTGTATGTGTGCTCATAGCATATTCTGGTGCCCATATTCGATATTTATGTTATTCTGTCTCAAGTGTTAGTTGGTTATTTACAAGTCTGTCACACTAGTCTGTGAGAGAATCTCACAGATAAGGTCTGTGTCCTTTTCATTTCTGTAACTTCCACAGCACATAGGACAGAGACTAGAAGAAAGGGCATGTAACTTAGTGATTTAATTGATAAAGTTCTCAGTTTCTGCCTGTGATATAAGTGGGAGTGGTTTTCTTACTGTAGGCACCAAACACATTTTTTACCAATGGGGTCAGAAGTAGAGGGGATTCCTATATTGAAGCACTCAGGCTAAAAATCCCAAGTTATTGAATGATTAACTTTTCTGCATGACATTTTCAGGGTTATCATTTATTATAAAATTATTATAGTAACAATTGAGTGTATTGAAAGGGAAATTCGGGGGAAACTTGAGTCAAAGTATATGCCCATCACTGCTAAGGGAAGAGACCCAGGAAAGACAATGGAGCTTACAGAGAGAATTAAATAATTTGTCCTGATATAAATTTACCTTGTCACCTGCCAAGTTCATTTTGTTTCTATCTTCATTACTATCTTCCTGAAGATAAAGCATGGATTTTATGCTTTTTACCTTTATATACAAGTGGTACTGTAATTTATATTTAGCTTGGAAGACGTATTATATACCTTAGAAGATAGATACCACAATATATAGCATTAGCATTAAGAAAAAAGATACTGAAACTAGACTGGCTTGGAGAGATCACTACGCCTTGCTAGCTGGGTGATCCTGAATAAGTTACTTTATTTTCTGGAATTTAGGTTGCTTACATGTATAAAGAGATAATAGTAGGTATCTGAAAGGGTAACTGTTAGATGAGTTTCTATATAGATTGTGTTCAGTAAGTGTTAACATGATAGTTATCATCACATAGAAGCACAATATGAAACAATGTGATCCAGTCTAATGAATAAAAGCTGGACAGTCAGAAGACTTGGATTCTACTCCTGGTTTGCACTTATTCACATTGCCAACGTATATATCCCCTCTAATTCCTGGTTTTCTAACTGTGAAATGAAGTGTAGATCTAAATAATAGCTAAGGCTCCTTCCAGCTCTAAAATGCTAGTGTTCAATATTGAATACAAGAGACTTCCCCAGTAGAAGATGGTTTATTAAAAAAGAAAAAAAAAGTAAAGAATGTAATCTTATCTGCCAAGAGAGATTTTTCTCTTCTCCTTTCAATGACTTCTCATAATCAGAAAAAAAATCAAAAGTGTAGTAGTTCGCTTTTATGCCTCCTATCTTGATTTTCCATCTGTCTTCCCATCAGTATTTCACCAATGTTAAAGAAAGTGAAAGCCCTCAAATATAAGGATGCTTAAAGGCCACTAGTTGCAAAACAGCAGAGGCAATGGTGCCGAGATTTGGCTCAGTGCAGCTTTATTTGGAGATCATGTCATGTAATTAAAAATGCAGTCTATCTGAAGCGATAGCATTTGTTTTTGCAGAGAGAAAGCTTTTATTAACTAACCCATTAATTGATACGAAGTTTCAAAATAACTTTTTGAGGCCTTTAAAACAAGATTGAAGTGAGCTTGAATGCAGTTGTCATTTACAAAGATTTAATTATGTTCTGCTCTCAGCCCTGGTGAGAGAGATACACATCTCAGTGATTCCCAGTTCTTATTTCCTATTTTTAATATAGTTAGTACTATGACAACTCTCTTTCCTTCCACCATCTCCACTCCCCATGGTAAATAAAAAAGAAAAGGTGAAAAAAATGTCAAAAGAGGTACACATTTCCTTAGTGTTTACTACCCCTTGAGTTTTTAAACTGGATTTATCTATTTCTAAAGGAGCGTACATAAAGGATAAAGGCTGATAAATACTCACTGCCATTTGGCATACGTCCAGCTTCCTGTGCAAAGTGGTAGTAGATTTAGAGAGACAAGACTTGAAGATAAAGCAGTGGCTTTTGGCTGAGTATATATATATGTATGTATACATATATATGTATTTCACCTTAAAGTTAGTATTGTGGGAAGCTGTTAAGATGCTGTTTTATAGGTGAAAAGTGGTCAGATAACGCAATAGCATATGAAGCAACCTAATAACACTTAGATTTGGAATTAGACACCGGGAAATGTTCATTCACACCACTGATCACTAGTGTTTGGTACCATGGACAGAAATTTAAAGACCAGGACCATGAAATATTTTCTTCTATTTGTGCATAAGAGTAGTATCCATTAATATAATCTTTATTCCTTTCACCATTTTCTTCCTCGAATCTTCTCCCTTTTACCTTGCTATCTTGTTTTTCTCCTCTTCCTCTGTTGTACCACTATCTTTTTTTGGTAATTTACCATCACTCTTGCTTTCTCTCAGTAAGTGGGTAAGAGTAGAGTTTGGAATCCTTTTATGACTTACTTCTTATGTAACCCTGAACAAGACAATTAATCTCTTTCTGCTATAGACTATTCATCTGTAAATACCTACTTTGTGATGTTGTTGAAAAGATTAAATGAAATTATGTGTATAAAGCACTTAGTTCTATATACGTAGTAAACACTCAATTTTGGCATTATTATTTTATTTTTTATTTCATCCTTTCGTGTTTTATTTTCCCTTACATTTTTCTTATTATTTCCCCTGCCTCCTGTTCTCATCAGTATTGAATTCCATTCTTCGGCATTGCTAGTTTGTCTCAGCCACTGGACAGCTCCAGGCAGGTGCTTGACAATTTGGACTGTGTGACATATCCTTTAAAGATCTCTTTCCTTCAGTTCTGCCTCCATCTGGAAGTCAGAGTGATTTTTCTCAAATGCAAATATAACCAAGTAACACTACGCCATAAACCTGCTTATAGTACATAATCCTAAATCCTCATCATGAAATACAAGACCATGTACAATATGGCTCCTTTCATCAATCGAACTTCATCTCTGCCACTGAAATAATCTGTAAAAATAGGTCACATAAATGTGCTTGTTCCCCAAATTCACTACATTCTTTGGTTTTTCTTAGCCACAGTGAATCTTCTCCCACTCTTCTAGCTAGCAAACTCTCGTACAGCCATTAAAGTGCAGGCAAAATATTTCCCCAACTTCCTTATCCAATTTGGGTATGCTTTCCTTTTTGCTCCCATCTATTTTTTTAATTACTGTTATATAATGCCTAAAACATTCTTAGTATGCATCTCCCCAAATTGACCGTGAGCTCCTAGGGACAAAACTGCACTTTGCTCCTCTATATTATTTCTGAGTCCTATAACTAAGACTGTCACTCAACAAACATATTCTATTTCTAAATATAATATTCCACCAATCTGGATGAGATTTATGTTAAGAGTTTATATCCAGATAAGTTCTAGGATTTAAGTTAGCAATGATATCTTTCTCAATTGCAGACACCCCCAGGGGAAAGGTTCATAATTTCCCTTACTGAATATCTTTGAACACGGACAAGTAATTCTATATGTACAGGATCATAATATGTGAAGACCAGGAGATAGACAAGGTCGACTTTTTAAGTCCCTTTTTTTTCATCTTATGGTTCTATTTTAACAAACCATAGATTTGGTATGTCTTGAGAAGTGCTTGACAAATTGGCCCAATTATTATTTTGATTACCTTTCTGTCTGAAGTCTTCTGATAATGGGATAAAGGTTTAGAATCTCTGGTGTTTCTGAATGAGAGCAGGTCGTTGGTGAGAATAGGATTTTGTTTTCCAGTTTCGCTTACATATTGGCCACCCTCCCAGATTTGAAAAGCTGTCCCTTTTGCTTTTTGGTTTCTTATGTAGGCCATTACTTGGCTGGCTTACAGGCAATTTTTCAATGGAAATCAAATACAGTCTGCACTCTATCAGGAGTTAAGGAAACAATCCTAAGAAAAAAACACCTGCAGATCTTTGGATGAACAAATTTCAATGTTAATATGCACGACGATTCCAGCATTCAGAAGAGTAGATCTAGATGTGGGATTGGTGACTGTTACTTGTATCAGCAGAGGGTGATAAATGGGAAATTAATTTCTGTAGTAAATAATGGGGAAAGGAGCTGGGAATAGGGAGAAAGACTTATCCAGTTATCTAGGAGACATTACAAAATACCCCTGGAAGCCTGAGAAATTAGGGAAACAACTAAAGGGAGATGAAATGAAAGAAACAGAAATGGTTATGTTTATTTGCCAGAGAACAAGGGAAGCAGAGAAATAAGGAAATGTAAATATAGGGGTGGAAAAGTCTCACTAAGCCTTTTGATTTCATAATTGACATTAAGGTAAATTTTTCCAAATGTATTAAACTACCTCCAAGAGTTTTGACATGTATAAGAGCCTAGGCATATTTAATGGATGCATTCCTCCCGAAAGAAAGTATGGCAGGCTCATGGAGACACTGCTAATTTCGAATAAGAGCTCATATCATCTGAGCAAACACTCCAAACAGGCCAGACAAATGCTTGCTGAAAAGAACAACATGTGCAATCACAAGATCCAGGACAGTTTTTGCTTTAGCAATAAGCAGCTATGTGAGCTTGGGCAAGTCCTTTCTTTTCTATCGTTTTTCTCTCCTCTAAGAATAAAGAACATTAAACTCTGCCCTATATTCCTCGAGAATGGTTGTAAGAATCAAATAAACTGGTACTAAAAATTAAGATTACTGGGACTTCTGTCAGTTTACTGGGCTCCAATCCCACGGACTCTTATCACCACCATCTAGAACACATGCATTTTCTCCAGAAAGAGCCCTGAGGTCCATGAAGACAGAACAAGTAGCTACGTCCTCAATTCCTTCATCAGCAGGCTAGCGGCAACGCTGCCAATGGTATGAGAGTATGTTTGTTTTAATGTTAAGAGATGATAAAGCTGTGCATTTCCTATGATATTGATTACGAAGGTTCAAGGTCAGGACCATGTTCTCGGTACATTCTGTGTGGTTCCAGGGGAAATAAAACTGAAATAAACTAACTCAGCAACCTTAAAATTGTGTTAATCCCAAGAGCTAAAGTTATTATAGGCAGAGAGCACAGATTAAGCTGCCAGAAGCTTGGAGGGGTCTGGAGATGTTTACATTTTGCTAAACCAAGAGTGACTCTTTGTCCTTAGTATACAAAATATCCTACTTTGGACCCATTAGCAACCTTTTACTTTTTCTTTAGCAGTCCAGGTGGATTTGTGCTGAACTACTTTTATAATCTCATTTAAACCCAAATCCCTCTTACTGAGAGGAGATTAGAAATTTGTCTGTGGCCTGGGTTAGAGCTCTATCTGTAGCTAGTGGAATAGTTTTTCTCTGCATATATCAAACTTGTGTCTTAGCTTGGTAAATTTTGGTTTCTAACCAAATGAGCTTACTGGCTCAGCCCAAATGAAACAGCAGAAGCAAAGGTGCAAAGGAAGGAAAAGCTCTCAGTTCTCCAATCTTATTTTTTAATCATGTTCCATATCTTAACAACTTTAGCCTAACATGGCCAAATATGGTATATCACAAGGATATTCTGGAAATGATTCTCACAACTCAGGGTATATAATTGATTTTGGAATACTTTCTGGAAATTCAATCACTTCTTTTTGCATTTATATCCCTGCCTGACTTATGTATCAAAAGTATGTTACAGAGAAGTACAATTGGACATAATTCATTGGAATGCTGATATTAATTGAGGATTATTTACTAAAAGTACACCTATTTCATGAACAGGTGGTGTTTAATGGAATTGGCTAGATCACACTGAAAAAACTTGATTCTTGTCTCTAACCAACCCTATCAGGGTTGGCACTACTAATTTGGGTATTAAGACCCTGGATATCTCCCAACCTCCTGTGAAGCTCATAAAAACTCTCCTGGTTAAATTAGCCTCAGTGGAAGGCTTAGGAATGGTGTGTATTCGCTCTATGTTAATGTGGGAAGACCTGGAACTGATTTCCTGCTTCTTTTTGTAATTCAGATGAATCTTCAGAATCTTCCCATTGCAGAAACTACTGCTTCTCCAGGAGTATGGCCATTCAATGGGACTGAAAGCCATATAGCATTTCAGAGTAGTAGGGAATACCCCAATGGAAGTGTTTACACATTCTAACACCTCTAGAGATAGGCTGGGATCTTGTCTTAATTGTGTAGGGTAGATTTTTCTAAAGGAAATATGAAATCACTTCCTTGTTCAGAGTGTGGTGACTGTCTAGTGCCTAATGTGATTCCCATGACTTTAAGAGTAAGAGGGGGTATGCCCTGGTGGAATAGCAGTTAGGTTAATCGCTGCCAAAGGTCACAAGCCACATGCTCCTCAGTTCGAGTCCTGGGCCTGGGTGAAACAATCAGTGTAAAATGGAAATAAAATAAAATGCTTCCCACTCCTCTCTCTCTTCCTGCTTACCTGCCTGCTTGACTTCATTCCTGCCTGTATCTTTCCTTAAAATAATTAAAAAAGATCAAAGGGTTTATAATTGCAAAAGGTTTTTTTTCTTGTGTGTGTGTGTTATTGTGGTAAGAACATTTAACGTGATATGTGCCATCTTAACAAATTTTTAAGTGTAGAATATAGTGTTATTGACTATAGGTACAATGTTGTACAGATCGCTAGAACTTGCTTAATTCAAAATTCATGCCCATTTCTCTTTTCTCCCAGCCCCTGGCAACCACCATTGCGCTCTTTGGTTATGTGCATTTGACTATTTTAATACCTCATGTAAGTGAAACCATGCCATTTTTGTCTTTAATCACTTAATTCACTAAGTAATGTGTCCTCAAGTTTCATCCATGTTGTCACATTTTGCAGAATTTGCTCCTTTTTTTTAAGGCCGAGTAAGATTATATGTATGTGTATACCACATTTTTTCTTGTTCATTCATCTGTTGATGGTGATTTATGCAATATTCGCAAATTGGTTGTCAATAATAGTGCTGCAGTATACAGGGAAGTACTAAAATCCCTTCAAGTTCTGACTTCAGTCTGCTTAGATATATATACAGAAGTGAATTGTTGCCTCGTAAGGTGTTTTTCAATTTTTGCAGAACTTCCATACTGTTTTCCATTTCCATTTGCAGCATCTGGACCATTGTACATCCCCACCTACAGTGTACAAAAGTTCCAGTTTCTCCACATCCTTGCGTATACTTCTTGTCTTTTCTTTTTCTTTCCTTCTTTCTTTCTTTCTTTCTTTCTTTCTTTCTTTCTTTTTGGTGTAGTCATCCTGATAACTGTGAGGTAATATTATAGTTTAAATATGTATTTCCATGAAAATTAGTGACATTAGGCATTTTACTTATACCTGTTAGCAATTCATAGGTAATCTATGGAGAAATATCTATTCAAGTCCCTCATCTACTTTATAATTGGGTTATTCTCTCTCTCTCTCTCTCTCTCTCTCTCTCTCTCTCTCTCTCTCTCTCTCTCTCTCTCTCTCTCTCTCTCTCTCTCTCTCTCT
>RJWH01006018.1:15225-62971 GCA_004363575.1 Solenodon paradoxus | reverse complement strand
CGGGGCCGCAGGTGAGCCGGCCGGGGCGCGGGGCCGCAGGTGAGCCGGCCGGGCGGGCGGGGGGCCGCAGGTGAGCCGGCCGGGCGGGCGCGGGGCCGCAGGTGAGCCGGCCGGGGCGCGGGGCCGCAGGTGAGCCGGCCGGGGCGCGGGGCCGCAGGTGAGCCGGCCGGGCGGGCGCGGGGCCGCAGGTGAGCCGGCCGGGCGGGCGCGGGGCCGCAGGTGAGCCGGCCGGGCGGGCGGGCGGGGACGTGCGCGCCGGCGGGGCGGGCGGGGGGCCGTGCACCGGCAGGAGGGCTGCGTGCTCGGGCGGGCCGAGGGGCGCGCGGGAGCCTCCCGGAGAGGCTGCCCCGGTGTGGAGCGCCCGAGGGAGCCGTGGGTGCGAGCTTCCTGGCCAGGCTGGCCCGCTGCTGCCTGGGCGTCCCGCGCTGCCCCAGCAGTGTCCTTCCGAGGACATAACAGAGCAGCGGCCCAGAGCCAGGCTGCGGAGAGGCGGGAGCACGTCGCAGACCCTGCCTGCGCGGCGCGGCCGCGTTCGGAGTGGGCTCGCGGGGGAAGGGCGCTGATGCACGGGGAGCAATACCGAGAGCGCCCACAAAGGGTCCTCTTTCCGCTTCCGACCGTCTTTACTTTGCACCTCTTCAAGCATCCCGGACATTTTGTACGTTTGTTAAAATACTGTTTAAGCGTAGGAACTGCCCGGGTAAGAGTTCTGGCAAAAAGTAAAGAAAGGAGAAAGGAAATGGAGAAACGAGGAAATGTTTCTACCAAAGGAGTGTGCGAAACCCGTCACTTTCTGGGTGTTTCCTGCACAGGATGCAGTGTTTTTTTTAAGCTTAATTCTCACAACTCGCAGGCTAGGCACGGCTCACTCCTGCAGGCAGGAGAGGGAGGTCGCCTTGAGAGGAAGAGCCCTGTGCGGAACCAAGCGTTAAGGAGCCTCAGAACTGAACTTCAGACCCTCAGCTCCCCAGGCCTCGCTTCGTTTTGGAGAAACAGCTTCCTGGGGCATTGAGCAGCTGGGTGTGGGGGCCTCCCCATCCCCATCCCGCCCACCCTCAGCTCCCAGACCCCGCCCTCTGGTTTCCTTGGTATCCTCCGAGCAGAAAATAATCTGTTCTGAGTGCAATTTGTTTTAATCCCTTTTGAAAAGTCCTCTTCACTCTCAGGAAATATGTGGGTGGCTGGGAGAGGCCCCCGGGAAGGGCCAGGACAGCCTTGGGAGGTGGGAGACGTCCCTTCTGCAGGACAGCAAACCCCAGCAACTTGTGAAGACTCAGAAACCACCAGAACAATTAATTCCTGGACTCCTCATAGAACCCTCTTAGGTAAGCGCTGCTGCTTAAAACTGGTGCCAGCTCTCTAGTGGAGGCTCTGTTCTGGGATAAGACACAGTGAAGAAACAAGCAAGTTTGGATGCCCACCCACTGTTAAGAGAAACGGAGGAGCCAGCGTGGGTGTGTGTCGTGTGATCAGTGCTCGTGGAGCAACCTGGAAGCTACGAACTGAAGGCAAAGTCCTTCTAGGGATGGCTTGGAACGCCTTTACATTTGACTTTTAAACTTGTGTTATAGTAAGTGATAATAATTCTGCTTTCGAAGCAGAAACTCTCCACGCTGTCAGAGCGGCAGTGAAATTGCACGTCAGGAGCAGGGATCAGTGTCTGGTTGTCCTTCCATAGAAGACAGGAGCTATTTCTAGAGCCTCGAAAACTGGCCCCGGGGCGGCTCTGCCCTCCCAGCAGGACCTCAAGCCTCTGCCAGTAAGCCCAGCTGAGCCCCCGCCAGGAGTGAGGGGCTGCCCACATCTGGGGTGTGGACAGCACACGACTGCAAGGTCTTGCATCTGCCTGTTTACCGTCATCTGACTGCCGAGCTGGCCTCTAGACTGTCCTCACCAGGGCGCGGCGCCCACCCCGATCTGAATAGAGTCATTCTTTTTCTTCAGTCCAGTCTGGGGCAGGCCTGTGTTTCTCAGGCTCTCCGCTCCTGAGCCTAAGATCTCCCTCGCAGGCCTCCACTGTTCCCACACTGGTCCGGCGAGGCGTCTCTGATGGTTAGAATAGTCCACGAGGCGCAGAAAGAGTCGCGTCGTCACCATCATCATCGTGCTGTGCAGTGCCCAGGAGAGTAGACTTCCGAGCACCCGGCCTGTCCCGTCGGCCTGTGTCAGCAGAGAACTCCCCACCTTTCCCACCTCATCTGTAACGGGCACAGTACCCAGCTCCCGGGGACTGCGGGACTTCGGTGCATGATGGCTGGCAACTCGGTGGATGCTCAGAAACACTGCTGCCAGGACAGGTCCCACCCTCCAAGGATGGCCCCTGGGGTGGGGGGTCTCCTGATCGGGCATCTCGCCACTGCCCCATCGAAAGGTGGTGCTAATTCCCCCTCCCCTTAAATACCATCTGGGTGGTGTTTATCTGTCTCCTTTTGATGGCAAAATGCTAAACCCTGGGTGTAGTCATCACTTTCACGTCCCCGCAGGACTTGACCTGTTACTCAACGGCAGGACTCACACTCCAGAGCATAAATGCATGGGGACTGGGAGGGCGGCCCTGAACATGTGACAGGACTTTGGAGGGAAGCGCGGCGGAGCAGCCCACGCCAGCCCGTCTGTGACCGGGTTCGAGCCACCTGTTGCCAAGGGAGTTAACATGTATTACAAAATCAGGTGTTGCAGAGGTGACTTGCAGGTGAATTACGCAAGAGGCTCATTTGTATCTTAATCCGTAGAGGAGATGCTTTTCCTTTGGGCTCATCTGCTGTGTGGATTTCTACACCTGTGTCTGAGGCTATACATGTCTTGCCTGTTTGCAGTTTCTCAGCAGTGCATTTGTGTCAGTCACTCATGGGCATATTTTTTAAAAAGCAGTGTTATACTTGGGCACGCCCTGGTGGGGTGGTGGTTTGGTCCCCTCCCACTGAGTGTGGTCCGTGGACCCAGGTTCGTGTCCCCGGGCTGGGCACAGCCGGGATGGACGACAACATACTGTCAGTGAGAATGCTTCTCCCTCCTCTCTTGTCCCTGCTCTGCCCGCCTCATTCCTGCCTGCACCTCTGCTTCCAAAACAAAACCCTGTATCTAAACAGTTTCCTACCCCGTCCATAGTCTGGCTTCTTGGAAGCAAAGAGTGTCTTTTGTGGTGCTGTTGTCACTTGCTTGTTTTTTGAGTCACTTGATGGGACGCCCTCCCAACTTCACACTTCCGTTCCGTGCATCCGCCAGCCAGTCACTGGCCAGTGCTGACATCTTCGTGGCAGAGTCACTGCTTTCACCCTGCAGCCGCCTCACGTACTCTGATTGTGGCCATGGGCGACTTCCTGTGACCTTTTGTTTTTCCTGGAGTTGATGGCTGCCCATTTGCTCAGGTTCCTGTGGTCTTCAGTGATGTTTTCTCAGTACTCCAACAGGGCATTCGTGCTTGTCAACAATGTTTCTGCTCTGCAGCATGAACGGGTGTCATTTCCAGACCTTCCTACCCCCACGGCACGCCCCTTGCACCAGAGCGGGCTGCTCACTGCCCAGTCACGCACAGGGGAGTCCCGGGGCTGGCCTTTCCCCTGGATGGTGGTTCTGTCAGCAGCTCTCCGGGGTCCCAGGTCTCCCTGGAATAATAGTTAACCTGGGACTTGTAGATCAAGCACGTTTGTCTCAGGAATTTTCAAGTTTTCCCTCACTGTCTCCCACAATACAGCCATGATTCTTAATCCTGGGCTTTCTCCAAAACTCCTGAGGTCATCCAGTGCCTTGAAGCATCACGGTTGCGGACTTTCTGGGAGTGGGTGTCACTGCTTCCCCAACTTAGGCACCTGGAGTGCCAGGAAGTGCTGTGAGAAGTGGCGCCTCTTCACTTTTCTTTGGTGTTGTAATTACATATTGATGGCCCCCCATCTCCCAGCTGGGACGCTCAGTGCCTGCCATTGGGGAGCTTACTTTCTCAGGGAAGGCAGCCGGGAAGCATGCATTCCAGTAGAGAAAAGAGTACCTCACAGCAAGAGGGGTTACTAAGAAAGGAAAGTAACAGGTCGAGTGCCCCGGCCGGGGACCCGGGTACAATGGTTATGGGTGGGGGAGAGTGGAAATATTTTTTGTTAGTCTGTGGAAAAGTGATGGCTCTGTTAAGAGCATTTGGAAATAATCACTGATGGAAACCTTAGCAGATGGAAAACCAAAGGCAGCCATTCACAACAGGAAAAACTAAAAGTTACGAGTGGGGAGGGGACGCTTGACATGAGACCCTAACGAGGAGACTCGCAGGCGTGTTCCAAGCAGACGAGAAGCTGAGGACCGGCGAAGCCCCTGCGTGCCTGCATCGGAGGACACTCGCGGAGAAGGGGCCGGGGGGTGGCAGTGAGGCGGTTCTGAGCGACGGACAGCGTGGTTCTTGGGGTCAGAAGGCCGTTCTGCTGCCGCTTTGAGAATGAATCGGGACCAGCAGGAGCAGACGCGGGGTGTCCGGGATGGGGCTGTGACCGGCCAGCCCCCGGTGTGACCTAAGTAGGGGTCTCTGCCCCCTGCTCTCCCATCCAGGACAGCACAAGGCGGCCGTCGGAGGCCACGCAGCAGGGCCCACGCGCACCCACTCTTCAGAGGCAGCCGGAGCAGCTCTTTCCTCTTCCTCGGGACCCGATGGCTGCCAAGTCCCAGACCAAGAGTCCAGAGAGCGTCGCCAGTGACCGGGCCGCGACTCAGGGGCAGTGGGGCCGTGCCTGGTGAGGAGCTGCCCCGACTTCCCACCTGGGAAGTCAAGTGGGGTCTCAGTGCCCAGGGCGCCAGCCTCTGCGATTTGATGGACCTTGATTAAAAGCCGTTGTCTTGAGTGTCAAGACTCCTGAACCTGCAGCAGCTCCCCTCTTCGTTCAGTGGGGGTCCCAAGAAACTGGAGCGCACAGAAAGCCAGCCAGCCTGGCTGTGCCGCTCCTCTCGGGCCGGAGGGCAGTGCGACTGGGGCCAGGGGGTGTCCCGGCACAGGGACGGGAGGCCTCCTGCCGGCCCGCCCGCCCGTCCACCCCGGGATCGCGGGGCGCACCTGCAGGGAGGGTGGCAGGCATGACGGGCTGGTCTGCTCTGCAGGGAGGTGGACTGGTTCTCGCTGGCCGGCGTCCTCTTCCTGCTGCTCTTCGCGCCCTTCATCGTCTACTACTTCATCATGGCCTGCGACCAGTACGACTGCTCCCTGACGGCCCCCGCGCTGGACCTCGCCACTGGGCGCACGCGGCTTGCGGACATCTGGGCCAAGACGCCAGGGGTGACGACGAAGGCGGCCCTGATCTATGGCCTGTGGATCACCTTCCAGGTCAGTCTGCCCCGGCCACCCTAGTCAGTGTGACCCCTCTGGCACGATGGCCTGGGAAACGGGCTCTGGGCTCAGAAGCCACACTTGTACCCAGGTCCCTGGGGCAGCACCGGAGCCGGCGGCCTTGACTGCGGCAGGACAGACTGACATGGGGCGTCCGGCACACCTCCAGCCGAGTGCCCGCGGGTCAGGGTGCCCTGCGCTGCAGGGACAGGCTGAGCAGTCGGGGGCAGGGAGGCCGAGTGGAGCCCATGAGGACAGGACTCGCTCCTCGCAGGGCTCCTGGGGAGGGGCAGCGGCCCCACGGGACGCTCTGTTGTTAGAGGTACTTCAGCAGAGCCGAGGCCTGTGTCCAGCAAGTGGTCACAGCATCCCGGCCAAGGATGTCCTCAGCGAGGTCCTCAGCTCTGAGATTCCGCTGCCCCCACCCAGGAGCTCACCAGGGAGAGGCTGTCGGCCGTGACCCCGTACCAGTGGCTGTGTGTCACCCAGTGTCCGAGGACACTGCTGGGAGGGCCACCGCCTTTGCTCGATGTGACGAGCTGTTCCTCCCGGTACCAGCGTGGGGGTTCGCGTCCCTGCATTTTAGGTCCCTTGATCCCTTTGGGGAAAAGCAGTTTGAAGCAACGGGACTCAGGAAGTGGCATGTACTGGGACCCATCGAGGGGCCGGGGGAGAAGCCCGGTGTGCCCCCCGCAGTCGGCTTGCTCAGCCTCAGAGAGGACGGACCGGAAATTCCAGCGACAGCCACGGGGAACTAGGACAGGCGTCCTCGGGGCGGGGGCTGGGGTGGAGAGTGACGGTGGCGGGTCGTGGCCCCCTGATGGGGTGATGAGAACTTTCTTACCGGATGTCTCGTCACAGGTCCTGCTCTACACACTGCTCCCCGACTTCTGCCACAGGTTCCTACCTGGCTATGTGGGAGGCGTCCAGGAGGGCGCCGTGACGCCCGCAGGTGAAGGGCCCCTCTGTCCCCTCGCCCACCCCCGGTCTGCTCCCTGACATGGTGGAAACAACGCAGGGGGACCCTGGCACTGTCCCAGGGCCCACACTGACCACCACATTCTTTACCCCAAAGGGCACCAGATGGGGGAGGACTTGCTTCCAGGGCCCCGGAGCTGCCGGTGCCCGCCAGCCCCCCGCACCGCAGGTGCTCTGTACCCTCACGCCTTCGCGGGAGCTCGGCTGCGGACAACAAACTGCAGGCCGCTGTCCCAGCCTGTGGTCACTCAGGGAGAATCAGAGCCGAAGGAATAGTGCGCGTCCTTCCCTGGCTAACAGCGGGAGCCGCCCTGCCGGGCCAGGCTTCCCAGCCCGGAGCCTGGTGTCCCCGGCGTGGCCCTGAGCAGACAGCGCGGGGACCTGCCGGAAACACTCCTCGGGCCTCCTCCCTCTGCAGGGGTCGTGAACAAGTACGAGATCAACGGCCTGCAGGCCTGGCTCATCACACACCTGCTCTGGTTTGCAAACTCTCACCTCCTCTTCTGGTTTCCGCCCACCATCATCTTTGACAACTGGATCCCGCTGCTCTGGTGCGCCAACATCCTCGGCTACGCCGTCTCCTCCTTCGCCATGGTCAAGGGCTACGTCTTCCCCACCAACCCCAAGGACTGGTGCGTTCTCCGGTGGCGCTTGAGCCCGCGGGGGGAGCACCTTTTCCGCTACCTTGAGACGGGGCTGGCAGAGCCCTGAGGACTGAAACACCTGGGAGTGGGGACTCAGTGAGATTGCTCCACTCTGGAGAATGTTCTAGATGTCTGGTGGGTGGCCTTGCCTGCTCTTGGAAGAATGCCGTCGAAGACGGCCAAGTCGGTCTTCAGTGGCCACGTCACCTCCCTCGGGGCCGTCGTGGGGCCAGGGAGTGGGAAAGGTGACTTCTGTCCAGGAGCAAAGACAGCCCTTTGCCTCTTTATGGCCCAAACTGTTTGATAAGGAGTCTGGTTGTCACAGCCTCCCAGGGAGATCGCTACTAGCTGGTGTCCATTTTCATGAAGCCTGGAATGAAAAATTGTCAGCCAGCCAGCCAGCCGTCTCTTTACCCACCCATTTACCTTCTTACCTATTCACCCAGCCAACCAGCCAGCGAACCTTGCATCATTCATTCATCATCCCGCTATTTATCCATCACCCGTTCTTCCATCTATCCATCCACCCACTCGCTCACTAATACACCCACCCATTCCTCCACCTGCCCATCCATCCATCCACCTGCCCATCATCCATCTGTCCATCCACCCGCCGTCGCCCTGTCCTTTACTCCTGCCTCCGTCCATTTGCCACTTACCAACGCGTGTCTGCGAGGTCCCTCCCGTAGACAGAGATAGGCATTTGAGATTTTGACCTGAAAAAAAATTTGTTTTGGGGGTCGCTGACGTTTCCATCTGGAGATCCACCTAGAAGCAAGAAAGATCTTTATCACGCCTCGCCTCTTGGGAAACGTCCTCGATGCTGGGCCCTGAGCATGTGTGGTTATCAGACAGGGAGGCTGGTCTTCTGTGGTCTGTGGGAACCACTCGTAGCTTTATAATCATGTCTCCTGTTACGGGTTTTTTTGTGTCATGCTTTTCCTCTGTACCCCCACTGAGAGCAGAGTTGAAATGAACTTTTCTTGTTAACACCGACATCCTCTGTGTTGCTTCAAGTTATGCCTAATGAGTGTCCCCAGGCTTAGCTGGACTGACCTCACCCTCTGGGCATCTCCGGAGTGGCCAGGGGTCCAGTAACCAGGACGACGAGTTCAGAAACGTGTCCAGGCCGAGAAAGCCCAGCGATGTGCTTTTCGCTCCGCCCGCATCAGTCACAGGCATCAGTCACAGGCATCGATCACAGGCACGCTTGCCCATGAGGCCCGAGTGCCAGGGCCACGGTGGAGCCAGGTGCTAGTTCAGGGCACCTTCCGTGGCTGCCGGGCCGCCCGCCCACCTGGGGGGAACTGGAGGCCGTGGGGTGGGAGAGGCGGTGTGGCCGCCGTGTTCCGTCCCCACCCTTTCTAGAACAGCTTGCTCCTTTAAAGAAGTCAGCTGAGCACACTCAGGCCCGAGCAAAACAGGGCGGGGTTGGCGGGTGACTGTGCCCTGGGCGCTGGATCTCTGCCCGGCCCGTCCCCGGGCGCCGCGCTCTGCCCCACCCCACCCCACACCCATGACTAAACGCCACTTTCTCTCAGCAAATTCACAGGCAATTTCTTCTACAACTACATGATGGGTATCGAGTTCAACCCCCGGATCGGGAAGTGGTTCGACTTCAAGTTGTTCTTCAACGGGCGCCCCGGGATCGTCGCCTGGACGCTCATCAACCTGTCCTTCGCGGCCAAGCAGCGGGAGCTGCACGGCCAGGTGACCAGCTCTATGGTCTTGGTCAATGTCCTGCAGGTAAGTGTCGTCCGAGGCTGTGGGTGCAGAACACCCAGGACGGGGTCTTCCCGAGACTGGCGCCCGCTGCTTCGGCGCGAGGACCCTTCGCGCCGCCCCGGGGCCCAGGGCCTGCTCACGGCTCCAGCACGAGAGCGGCCCTGGCAGCGCTGTCCTGAATCTCCAGACGGGCCCCGGCTCGCGCTCTGAGCCCCCGCAGCGGGGTCCCGTGGGTCTCCCCCGGGAGCACAGCCGTCCTGGCCGTGCAGGACACTCGCCCCCCGAGGAAGGGCTTCGTGCTGACCTGACCTGCACTAGGCGGATGACGCCCCGGCCCCGGCCTGGCCCCGGCCCAGCCGCCCCCAGGTGGGCCGCGCTCTGGGTCAGCGCTGCGCCCTGTCTTGCAGGCCATCTATGTGCTGGACTTCTTCTGGAATGAAGCCTGGTACCTGAAAACCATGGACATCTGCCATGACCACTTCGGGTGGTACCTGGGCTGGGGGGACTGCGTCTGGCTGCCTTACCTTTACACGCTGCAGGTGAGAGCCGCGCCCCGGGTGCTGTAGGCCGGCCAGGCACTGGCTGCTCGGCCCCGGAAACGCAGGGCCGCCCTGGCAGACGCGCGGGCCGCATGCTGTGCTTCTGCGTCTGGAGCAGGGGAGGCTGAGCGTCGGGCTCAGGCCCAGCCCGTAACAGCTCAGCCCAGATGCCAGTCCCCGTCCCAGTCCCTGTCCTTGTCCGGGGCTGGACTGGGGTCAGGGGCAGGCCCCCTCGGGGCCTCTCTCCGGGGCGTGGAGACGCGCCTCCTCCTGTGTCCTCACAGCGTCGTCCCTGTCGTGTCTGTGTCCCGATCCCTCTTATAAGGACACGGTCCTGTGGGCCACGGCCACCCAGTGACCTCACTTCACCTCAGTGGCCTGTTTAAAGAGCCGTCTCCACACAGTCACGCCCTGAGGTGCTGGGCTCGGAGCGCCATGGATTTAGAGGACAGAGTACAGAGCCAACACGGTCGGAGGGACGAGTCGGGAGACCAGTGGGGAGAGACGCATGTATTCACATGAGCGCACAGAGGCTCGGCGGCTTCGTCCTCATTTGACCCCGTCAGTACCTGGTGCAGGTCTGCGTGTGCCGGGCGAGGGGCCGTGGCAGGCCGCTCGGCGTGGGGAGGGGCCGGCGGTGACCCCCAGCAGCCCCGGGGTCAGCGAAACCTCCGGGGCATCCCCAGCCAGGCCGACAGCAGAACGACGGGGCTGGGTGAGAACATTCTGGAAGTGTGCACAGCGCGCAGAGGCGCAACTGGAGGGTCCTGGACGAGAGGACCCCAGGGCGCAGGCTACGAGCGAGCAACGGCCTGAGCACCCAGGGGAGCAGGTGCAAACCCTCTGCGGGCCTGGCAGGCCGCCCGGAGCAGGTGTCACAACCCTGATGGGGACCACAGGGCTCTGGTTTGACGGTGCAGCCACCAGCAGGGGAGGGACCTGCGGCACGTCCCCCGGCACGTCCCCAACTCCCTGGAGGCTGCTCACGGGCTAGTGACGGCGGCTGTGGTTGGCGCGGGAAGGCCAGGGTGTCTGAGGCTGCAGGGGCACAGGGCGGTCCCATCGTGGAGTTCCCACCCCGCCCTTGCTCACAAGGAGCAGCCCGGCTCTCCTCACTGGGGCGCCGGGATGGCCTGGCTGGGCGCCACCTCCTGTTTCACGAGTGAGTGAGGAGGCCCCTAAACAGCTTGCTCTGGGGCACCCGCTCAGTGCACAGCGGCGGGGCAGCCCGCCCTGCAGGTCGTGCAGGTCAGAGACCCGTAGCGAGACGGTGGGCTACAGGTGTGCGCGGCCGCAGGGCCCCTGCCGGCCCGCGGGCAACGGGTGGCCGGTGCTGCCCAGCCCTGCTCCGTCCTGGGTGCCCAGGGCGCTGGGAGCAACAGGTGCAGTGAGGCGAGGTGGCCGGGCCGGGCCGGTGGACCACGGGTCCCTGGTGCCACAATTCTGTGAATTCCGGTTTCCAGACGTGCAAGAGACAAGAGTAGGTGGTACGTGTGCCAGGAGGGTGTGCGTGTGTGTATGATGAGCGTTAGAATTACGGGCACACATCTCACGTGTGCAGATCCATGTCTGTCAGCCTGTAAACAGCCGCTGCGTCGGCACTGCCGGGCCAGCGCTCACCTGGCCTGGCCGTCTGCTCCGTGTTGTGGGCGATTTCCTGCGATTCTCTCAGACAGGGCAGCAGGACGTGTGGGTTCTCCACGCGCGTGCGCACACGCGCACCTCACTGGCGCTGCCGGTGGTTTTGTGGAAACTGAGAGAGCGGAGGCGTCGCAAGGGCAGGTCTTCAAGTAGCGTCCCTGTCAGTGTCGACGGGGCTGTTTTCTCATCGACACTGACACGGTCACCGCGGCTGGACGGAGGGCGTCTGAACTCCTGCCGTGGGCGTGGGTCACGCGTCCTGAGAGTGGCCCGTCGGGTGACCGCCTGTGGGCGGCGGTGTCACCGCGCAGCTGCTGCGGCTCCCGCACGCCCGTGTGACGGTCCCGTGGGCACCGCCATTGCCCGGTCTGGCCGTGACCGGTCCCGCCGCGCGGCACCTGGCTGCGTGACGTGGGCCTGGCCGGGGCGGGCCGCCTGCCGGGGGGCGTTCGGGGACGTCCGTGCGGTGACTGCCTGGCCGCAGCCGCGCGGTTACGCGTGAGCCCTCACCCGGTGCCCAGGCGGCCCTCCCGGGGCGCGGCCCAGGCTCCGCCGGCCGCCCGCTGACCCCGGCCCTGCCCACAGGGGCTGTACCTCGTCCACCACCCCGTGCAGCTGTCCGCGCCCCACGCCCTGGGCGTCCTGCTGCTGGGGCTGCTGGGTTACTGCGTGTTCCGCGTGGCCAACCACCAGAAGGACCTGTTCCGTCGCACGGACGGCCGCTGCCTCATCTGGGGCCGCAAGCCCCGCGTCATCGAGTGCGCGTACACGTCGGCCGACGGGCGCCGGCACCGCAGCAAGCTGCTCGTGTCCGGCTTCTGGGGCGTGGCCCGCCACTTCAACTACACGGGAGACCTGCTGGGCAGCCTGGCCTACTGCCTGGCCTGCGGCGGCGGCCACCTGCTGCCCTACTTCTACCTCCTCTACATGACCATCCTGCTGACCCACCGCTGCCTGCGCGACGAGCACCGCTGCGCCAGCAAGTACGGCCGGGACTGGGCGCGCTACACGGCTGCCGTGCCCGCCCGCCTGCTGCCCGGCCTCTTCTAGGGGCCACCAGGCCTCCGAAGGCTCCTGCTGGCCCTCGTTTGCCTTCCTCTGGCCCCGGGGAGGCCTGAGGGCCTGGACAGCCACCTTCTCACCAGCAGGAACTAGCCTTCGCGGCCTGTGCCCAGGGAGGAGGCGCCCCATCCCTCACGGCCGGGTGCCCGTCTCCTGGGGAAGAGCCCCGGGGCCTGGTGCCACACGGCGTCAGGGCTGCGCGCCCTCGATCGGTCGGTGGGCGTGGAGACGAAGCGGGCAGCCCGGCCAGTCACTGCTTCTGTGCAACGTGACATGCGTCTGAGGACACGGTCCCGGGCTCCCAGTTCCCCACAAGCGGGCCGAGGCAGCCTGTCCAGCAGCTGTACCCCACCCTGGCCTTCCCACGAGACCCGAATCCCTTCCCGGGCTGGGGGGGCCCGCCTTGCGCCTCCTCCCCCGGAGGCCCCTGCTCCACATTCTGGACTGGACCGCCCGCTAGCCACTGCCACCCTCGAGTTACCGTCCTATTAAAGTCTCTGTGGTCTCTGTCCCCTCGGGCCTGCTCCAGCGCCGTTCCGCACACGCGAGGGGCCGAGCTGTCTCCCAGGAGGAGCGCTGCCCCTGCTCCCACGTGTCTCTGTTGAGGCCACTGGTGTGGGAGGTCCATCCCATCACCGGGGGAAGGACTCCCGTGTGGCCACCCCTGCAGGTGGCAGGGGCGGCGCCAGCGCCGGACTTCGGGTTAGAACTTGGACAAAGACAGGTGTCCCGGGCAGCCAGCGGTGGAGGGTGTGGGCCCACTCCGGGCGGCTGAGCCCTGCTTCTGTCTGGTGCCCCCTCAGAGCCCTCGGCCTGCAGCTCCCAGGTGTCTGCCACAAGCCACACGAGTGATGTCAACAGGGGCCCCAGCCCCTGTCCGCCACCAGCCAGCTCCACTGGCCTCTGGGCGATCCGCAGGGTGCTCACAGAGAAGGCCAGGCCCCTCCTCGCCGTCCGAGGCCCCTGCCCTCACTCCCCTGGGCATGGACGTAGCCCATGTGAGTCACAGGTCCTGGGCCTTGGGGAAGACAGTCTGGCCTCCCACCTCCTCCCCAAGGGGAGGACTGCTGGGACCGGGCTGTCTCCTCGTCCCCCTAGTGTCTCCGGGAAGCTGGCATGCAGGAGGGCACATGGGCCAACCCCATGGGATTAAACTTGACACCCCCATCAGCCAAGGAGTCCACCTCTGTCCAGCAGCCAGGCCTGTAGCCTCAGCCTGCTGTCCCCAAGGAGATGACATGGTCAGAAAACAGGCTCTGAGGAGGTGCAGCTCACCCAGTGACAGCAGGTAGGCCACCACATTCAGGCCCAGGCATGTCCCACTGCGTCCTGTTGCCAGAGCCCACGGGCAGGGCTAGACGGCGTGTTGCCTGCCAGGTGGGCCTGCCAGACGCTGCGCCCCACCACCTCACGGGGACCCGTCCGTCCCCTCCCTCCCCCAGGTCTGTTCTTGGGCTGCAGCTGGACGGGGTAAATCTGAGTCTGATTCTGTCCCTGTGGCACACAGTTCCAGGACCTCTGCCACCAGGAAAAATGCCAGCATTTTCAAAGGCCTGTGCCCGCCCTGCCAGCTTCCTCCCACGTCTGCCCAGCGCGGCCCTGCTGGCGCCTTGCTGGCCTCCGGCCACGCACTGTCCTCCGTGGGACCTTTCGCCGGCTTCTGCCTGGAGCCTTGTCCATCCAGAGACTCCCTCCGGCCTGCACCCCCCAGCGGTCCCACTGAACACACTCTCCGGCTCCTGGGAATGAGGTGCCAGCAGGTTTCAGTGCCCAGCAGAACACAAGCTCAAAGTGTCCGGTCCCCCTGCTCCCCGATAGCCCCCACTGGCACGCATGCACCCGGCTGTAAGAGCTTCCCCAGGCCGACCTGCGCTCACAGGACCTGGTGGCAGTGCTGTGTCCTCCACTGGCAGGAGAAGCGGCGGCACCCATCAGGTGGGGCTGGCGCCAGGGTCTGCCGGGCTCCCTCCGGCTGGGGCTCCTGGGTGCGTCCGCGCTGGTCTACCAGGGGGACCGAGGTGACACGGGCTGGGTCTGAGGGGACTGAAGCCACCTGCAGATGTCAGGGTGGCGTGTTCCCTCTGCTGGCAGCATGCGCTCCCCGTGCCCGAGGCTCCAGGTGGGTCTGAAAGGAGGTCGTGGGCCCTGTGGCGGTGGCTTCCCAGCTGGGAGCGGGGAGCTTGCGCCATGTCCCTGAGAGCTGACGACTGGTGGGCACCTCCCCGGCCGCTCAAGTGTCCTCACGACGTGACAGCTGCCACACCCGAGAGACCTGTGGCAGCAGTGTGACCCTCCGCCTGCTCGGAAGCCGCGTCCACCGTCTCTTCGAGGGGCAGGCCTGGGTGACACAGCGCCGCCCCACATGGGAGGGCGCGAGGGGCTGAGCGGGACCCATCCTCAAGGCTGCTGCCCCGGGTCACCTCGCAGATGCGCTGGCAGATCCACGAGTTCTAGGAGCGGAGCAGGTTCGGGGGTGTGGCCGCGTGGCCCCGTCCTGGCTCTCCGCCCTCCATGCTGCCTGGGAAGTTCTCACCACCCGCTGCCCGGTGAGCGAGAGGCAGAGGCAGAGACGTGCGGGGAAGAGCGCGGGCGGCTGTGGGGACACATCCACACACCGGGGTCTGCTAGGCCGGCGCCCGGGCCTGGGACACAGCTGCCGCCTTCCCGGGCGCTGCGAGAACACACGTCGGCGGGAACGCTGCGGACGAAGCCAGCAGCGAGGGCCGGGTGTGTCCCGACTGCGCAACGGCAGGCCTGTGTCCTCTGCGCTCGCCGCTGTGGCACCCAGTCCCTGTCCGGGAAACAAAACGTGCTCACAGGAAAAGCAGATGTCGCTGCTCGTTGGGGCTCATTCGTCGCCGTCCATTGGAAGCCGGGGGCAAACGTGCTGCACGTGAGCGGGACGTGGGCCGGTGTCTGTGGCTCCAGACTGTCTACTGAAACCCCAGCCCCTGTGATGCGGTGTTCAGAGGCATGGCCTTTGGGAGGTGGCTGGGTCACAGTCGTCACCGGGGCAGCGTCTTCCTGAAGACACAGTGTCCTGATGACTGCTCATTTACGTTTCCCGTCGGGTGTCTCTATGCTTTTCCGGCCTTGTCTCAATCTCTAGGCCCCCTGCAGTTGATGAATAGAGGTGACAGCGGTCCTCTCTGCCTGTCCCTGATCCCTGGGGACAAAACTGTGTCACCACCGAACGCAACGCTGGCAGGGCATTCCCGGGGCGACTTGGGCAGAGACGTCCACTTGGTCACAGTTTGCTGACATTCATGTCGTGGACGGTGTCTCCGTCGTCCCATGTCTTCTCTGCCTGGGACAGGATCGCAAGTGACAGGATCGTCTTCATTCTGTGAATGTGAGGCATGATTCTTGGTTTCCAGGTGTGACACAGTCTCACCATCCTGGGGAACCCCACTTTGTCACATGCTGCCGGGGTCAGTCCGCTGGTGTTCCCCAGAGAGGGCACAGGTGGGGGTGACGCGAGACCCCTTCTCTTCGGCTTCACCGGCCCCCGGAAGGAAGCACAGGCTTTCCCTCCTCCTTTGAGTGAGAAAGTGCACCACGCAGGTCTCCTTTCCTTGAAAAGCTGGAAACATTCCTCTCTCGGTGCTGCGAGCCTGGCGTTTTAGTTGCTGGCATTTAAGATTAAGAACCAGACTAAGAATTGCATTTCTGTCCTAGAGGCGGGCTCCTCAGATGTTCAGTTTCTCGTGTCCATTGGGGTGGATGATGTTTCCAAAATCTGTGTCTGTGAGGGGACAGCTGGCTCTTTCGAGGCTCTGGAGGGCATCCTGCGGAGCCTGCGGGCACCGGACAGCAGCCTGACCCAGGACGCCGTCTAATCCGTGAGTGCCACTGAATCCGTGCTGCCCATGGTCTCTGGCGGGGCCTGACCGGACGAGGACAGGCCACCACTCACAGGCGGAGGGTTGGAGGCTTCAACAGCTGCGTCAGAAGCAACACGCCCGGAGGCCACATGCGTGTCACTCGTCACCAAGCCTCGGAGTAACCGAGGGGGCGGGCGGGGGGGTGTTTCCAAACCGGCAGCCCCCGTCTATGCAGGAGATGACTGTGCTGAAAACAAATTCCGGCGAAGGAAACGCCAGGCCCAGGTGGTTGACACAGCACCCGTCGGACTTCTCAGGGAAGTGATACGACCGTGACACGCATTTCTCACAGGACCGAGGATGAGACGACGCCCAGCTCACTTCAGGAGGCCGCTGTGAGGGCGACCCCACCGTGGCCGCACTTCCGCTGGACCTGCGGACGCTCCGGACACACCAGCACAGCCCACGCAGGATGCGGGGAAGCAGGAAGGGGAACTCAAAACTCAGATAACGTGTCCTCCCGCGGGTCTCTGTTGCAGCACAGTGGGATCGTCACACACACAGCACAGTGGGGGCCTGACAGCAGCAGCTGTGGCGGGAAGCAGAGGTGAGTGGTTTCCTGTGGGGCCTGTGGGTTTGCGGAGCGTGTCCCATGAAGGCCGGAGAGCCAGTGACTCTCTAAAGATGGTCCGTGCCCCAACGGGGCGTCAGCTCCCCAAAGCGGGGATCTCTGCTCCCCAAAGGGGGGGGTGTCTGCTCCCCAAAGGGGGGGCCATCAGCTCCCCAAAGGGGGGATGTCTGCTCCCCAAAGATGGGGGCGTCTGTTCCCCAAGGAGGTGGGACTCTGCTCCCCAAAGACGGGGCGGCTGTGGTGGGCCGTTCCTGGGGGTCTGTGCTTCGGGCCTGTCTGGGCCTCCATGCTCCCGGCTTCGTTAATCGTGTGGGCCTTCTTTCTTGCGTGTGAACTGGGAGGGGACATGTCAGGCGGCAGCGTCGCCGGGTGAGCCCGAGCCCCTGCGGGCGCCGCTCCTCCGCCCGCCCAGAGCACACGGGTGAGAGCAGGGCGGTCCTGGCGGGACGCGGGGCTGGGGGCGCGCCTCCCGCAGGTGGGACGCGAGCGGCGTGCGTGCGTCCGCGCTTCTGTCCACCCCTTCCCTCCGCGCACGGGCAGGGTGGGGTCGGTCCCGGGACGGACCAGGCGATGGACCCCAGCCCCAGCCGGGGCGTCCAGAAGCCCCAGACCCCCTAACAGGAGGCCTCGCTGTCCACGCGGGAGACGCCAGGGCTGGGGGAGAGCAGAGCCGTGACGGAGAGCGCACGTGTGAGAAACCGACCGCTGTCATCTGAGCCACCAAACGAACGCTTCTCATAACCCCTGTTTCACGTCGGCCACTGAACGGGACTCTGGCCGGGTGAGGACTGAAGCGCGGTGGCTTCTGTGCCCCGCTGAGCTCTGCGAGCGCCCGAGCTCGGTGAGGAGGTGCGTGCGCCGCGGACTCGGGTCCGGGGCCCCCGTGTCTCGATGCACTTTCACTGAGTGACGGACGTGGGCCGGACGGCTAGACAGACACAGGGTGGCCCCGGGACAGACGGCCGGGCCAAGAGCTGGGTCAGCAGTTAAATGCAAATGTGTTAAAACGGCCTCTTCCCTATGCATTGTAATCAAAATGCTCCGATGCTGTGAAGTTCCCGGCCCCGCGCAGGGGTCCGTCTGCTGCCCACCTGAGACCAGGTGAGCTGCAGTGCAGGAAACAGCCACCAGAGGGCGCCAACACCAAGCGGCTGCGCAGGAGGCGCCCAGGAAACTGCTGGGTGCAGGTCACCAGGCCGGCTGGGTGGGCGTCTGCCTGGTGGGGAGGTCACCAGCCGGGGCAGGTGTCTGTGGGGAGAGCAGGTCACGGCCAGCAGGCCGCCCACTGCCCCTGGATTGCTGTCCGCACGCTGTGGCACAGGCAGGGACGCTCTCTGATGTTTAGCCCTTGGAGAGTTTCGCAAATCGGCATGCATTGCTCACGCAAATACTCAGCTTTAAACATGTGAGTCCTGTCACCTGGGCTGGACCCCACCCGTGGCTTCCTAGAGCGAGCCGATGTGCCTTTAGTCCGTGCTCGTGAAACGAGTGACCCACATTCCTGGGGAGAGGCCGAGGGCTGGCCTGCTGGTCTCCGCCGTCCTGGACAGACGACAGCTGGCCCTGCATGCCCAGGGCTGACGCCTTTCAGGGGCTTGGTTCTTTCCGCGATAACACCCGGAAACCTGGGCCAGCCGAGATGCTGGCTGTGTCCCCACGCCTGGGCACTCAGGTGTCAGGTGCGTTTTTGCTAGGACGGCCTTCGTGCCTCAAGCTCTGCGCACACTGTGTCCTGGAGATGCTGGATTTGTTCAGCGAAGACGGTGGGCGTCCTGGTCCGCGCCCGGAGCGCCTCCTCCCCTTCTTGAGTCTGAGCGAGGCCCTCATGCTGAGGGCCGGGCACACCGGGAGCGCCGGGCGTGGAGGCCACCCTTGTCCCCCAGGGCAGGGAGCGAGGACAGTTAACGAAAGTGCGCTGATGGGCAGCGACGCCGGGTGGGTGTCAGCAGCTGTCGCGACGCAGCAACAGGCCCCCGGCAGCCATCTGAGGAGCAGCAGCGGGGCCGCTCGGTGGGGTCTGGCCTGAGCTGGCCGGTCTCTGCTGGGCTCTCTGGCGTCAGGCGCCGGGTGGTAGGTGGCACCTCCATCCTCCATCCAGGTCCGGCAGCGGGTGGGCTGGGGGCCGCTGCCACACCGCCACCACGTGACTGGCACAGAACGTTTGTTAGCAGCTAACCTCTGAGACGAGTGGGCTCGGGAGTCGGGCGGCCGGACTGAAGGCTGGTTCCCCCCTCAGGCCGCGCCTCTGCCTTTAGCCTCTGTGCCCCCAGGGGTGCTGGGGGGCTTCAGTGATCCACTGTGACAGAGGCTGCCACTCTCCCAGAGAACCCCGGCAGATGTCACAGCAGTAGAGGTCTTCAGGACTGAAGACACCCAAGACAGATGGAAGGTCCTCGTATGCCTCCAAGGACCACCCCTCCCAGCCTGGACGCCGGACTGACGATTGTCTGCTTCCCCGCGTGAATCTGTCCACGTCTTTCAAGGTCGGCTCACGACGTGACCTCCTTGTTCTATAGTCCTTACCACGTTAGATTCAAGTGGCTTTTCTTCTGCACAGATGTCCTCCTCCCCGGGCTGGGCACCAGCACCTGCCCAGAGCCCGCCGGGGCGTCCTCAGCAGTGTCCACTCACAGCCCCTTCGAATCATGTGGGGCACGTCTCCCGTTTTCATGAGCCGGAGGCTTTGAGCGCCAGGCAGCTTGAGCTCCCAAGTAAGGCAGGACTAACGAAGAGAGTAAAACTGCCTGCCCTGCCTCCCGACAGCGCTGTGTCTCTCTGGGATGCTGTCACAGGGGCCTCAGTGGACTTTTCCATAGAAAAGTAAATGGTGGCCCCATTCTGACAATTCTGTTTCCGTGAGAAGAATGAATCCGTCCTAAGGGCACCCGGGGTGATCTGGCTCAGGGCTGAGGAGGCAGGAGGTTCTCCCCACACTTAGATCCAGGAAATTGCTAGAGTGAAACGATGAGTCAGTACTCCATACACATTTGTGGGGATGAATTGTGCTTCATCATTAAAGAAGCCAAGATCGTAGAAGTTTGCAGATTATAGGCAGATACGTCATGTCTCTTCCTGTAAGGACGTTCTGAGATGAATTCCTTTCTTGTAAATGGACTAGCTGAAGGCATGATTGTCTTAACTTCGAGAGCCATATGAGATACAAGGACAGAAATGATTGCATGTCTGTCTATCCATTTATCCATCTATCCATCATTCAGTCAGTTAGCTATCATCCATCCATCATTGGTCCATTCATCCATCCATCCTTCCACCCACCTACCCATCATCCATCCACTCACCCATTACCATTCATTCATCCATCCATCATCCATCATCCATCCATCCATCCATCCACCCACCTACCCATCATCCATCCTTTATCCATCCATCCACCACATGCATACACACATATTTTTACACATGCACACACACACATGCATCCTGGGACTCAAGCGATTCTTTCCATGAACCTTAGCTACTGACTTCCCTCGCAGTTCTATGCTGCTTCAGCATCCCCCTCACACGCACACGCACGCACACTCTGAGCCTGGCTCTGTTCCGCTGCAGACCTACCATGTGAGAAGTGCCGAAGGAAACACTATTGGTGTTGGTTCCAGCAGGGTGCTGGCCTCAAGGAGCTCGTGCTGGAGAGGCGCTGGGGAAGAGGACTGAAAGGGGTCAAAGCAAGGGATGAAAGACAGCGGGCGGCCTGGAGGCCGGGGACCGTGCGGATGAGCCACCCTGAGCGTGCTGTTCTGTAGATGGCACCCTCGGGGTGCAGGCCGGGCGGAAGGCCGGTGGCTGTGCAGCGCCCGGCTTTCCCTTTGTGCTCTCTGGCTGCTGGCGTCTGCGTCAGAGGTGCTGCCGCTTGCTGGGACGGGGGCGCCCCGGCGTGTTCACAGCCGTGCCTCGTTCTTGACTGCGGCTGCCAAAGCCGTTCTGGTGAGGGCTCTGCCTTTCCGACCTGCCCGGCGCTTTTTACGCGGTGGTTTAATGCTCTGTGGCAACCACCGACGGACACCGCCTCGTCAGGCGGGCGGGAGAAGGGCCGAGGGCGGATGTGGCCCCTGACACACGGCTGGGCAGAGTCAGCAGGTTCACTCTCGATTCAAATACGCCCGGTGGTCCTGCTCCGCACAGAGCTCTGTGCCTGAGTGCCAGGCTGGTGGAGGGGACTGTGCCCCTGGACGTGTGACAAAGAGGACAGAAGGTGCAGAAGGGCGCCTGAGTGCCGCATTGCTTTTACTATCCAGCCCTGCTTATAAAAACTGAGATGAGCCATCCTTACCCGCTCGCTCACTGGTGCATCTCTAGTGATGGGTCCTCAGAACAGAGGGTCTCACAGTCAAACCCCCGCAGCGGTGGCGCAGGCGACATCAGTGAAGAAAGCGATGGCTGGGGCCTCGCAGGCCACAGAGCAGGAGCAGCTTCCACGCAGCTCCCGTCAGGCTGCCATGGGACGATGACGTTCTTTGCTGGACCCCTAAATTAAGCCAGGGTCCATGCTTGCTCTTCATCTGATGTGAAATCTACTGATGTTTGAACGCTGAGCACCAAGTCAAATCGTCTGAGTCAAAACAAGTCTCCGGGCGGGTTCCACTGCCTCATCGCCGACTTTGCATCTCTCCTGGAGGAACGCTCTGTCCAGTGAATCTTCCTTGCCCCCCGGGGGCTTCTAAGCATGCTGCACCCTCCTTCGTCCCCGTGGGTCTGATCGGACCAGGAAGTTGGTTGCTCGATTTGGAATCCACATCGCCAGTCCCAGAGAGCTGGAGATGGACGCACTGGGGCTGTTCCCAGAGCTGCCTTCAAGAGTTGGACCCAGTCTCATCCATCCACACCCCCGCCACGCTGGGCTGCCCGCTGATCTGTCATGGCTTGGCACTTGTCTCTCATTTGTCAGGGCTCCCTGATTTTCATGGCAGGACTGTCTTGGTGACCCTGAGTCAGCATATATTAAATATCCTTTGGCAGCGAGCCACACCCTCTCCACAAGCCAAACAGAAAGCCAGTATGGGATGCAGTCCACTCATGCCTGGTCTGTTCCAGGCAGGGCTCCAGTCTTCCAGGACACAGTGTCAGTGACTCTACCTGCCTCCGCGAGGAGAGATCGCCTCCAAGAACTCCATGACATACACTCCTTGGTATCATTTATCATTCTGAAAGGAAGTCATTAATTTTAATGAGAGTATTATAATACGTTTTAGTATCTGAATCCCCGGCTAGACAAGGCCCTAGGAGGCCCTTGGTAAACATCTCTGAGTCCGCATGGATTGGACAATGCAGAATTCAATGTTCGCGATTTAATCTAGCCAACGATGACTCCATGAGAGCATGGTCAGAGGTAATCAGATCCCCTGAATTTCCAGTGATTTTCTGGGTACTAGAACTAACCAACTTTTTATGACCAAGGACAAGGGTTGGTAGTGTCATCTACGGGTCAGGATTCTCTTGGTTGTAAATGACAGAGACCCCACTCGGACCCATTCAGGCAGGAAAAGGGCTGTCAGCCCACTGGACTGAACAGTCCGGGGTGGGCTGATGTCCGTGTTCAGCTGCTATTGCGAAGGCCCCGTCCCGTGCCCCCGACCTGGCCGCCGCCTGAGCAGCTCTGGTCCAGGGGCGCCTACAGACTCACAAAGAAAGCTCTTCCGGCTCATGATTCAGATGTATCCAGACGTTTCCTAATGGCTCTGGCCAGGGTCCCAGGAAGGGGCCTCGGCTTGCATCACACGCCCACTGCAAGAGTACTTGAAAGAAAACACAATCTTAGCAGTAGCTGCAATTTTATTATCTTTCCATTCTGGAGGTTGAAAGTCTGAAATGGCTTTCCCTGGGCCAAAAGCAGAGTGTTGGCAGCCTCAAGGGGAGAATCCATTTCCTTTTCTTTCGCTCCATGGCTTGCACCCATCCTCCAAGGTCACAGTCAGCACACAGCGTCTTCTGACCCTCTGCTAACCCTGACCCTGCTGCCTCCTCTTTCCCTGATAAGGACTCTTGAGATGCGCTGGGCCCACCAAAAAGTCTGGAGTAATCTCATCTCAAGGTCCTTATTGGATCACACCTGCAAAGCCCCTCTGCCATGCAAGGTCACACATTCATGGTTCTTTCTGGACACTGAGATGTGGACTTAGGATGGGGCCATCTCGTCAGCTGACCACAGTAACCACGGGGAAACTTCTCATTGTCCGGCATGAGCCACGTGGCCATCTCTGGGACCGAGACCATCAGCCCAGCTCAGCCTAATCCCAAGAACAGAGGGAATGGCAGGGAGAGAAGCCAAGTCTCTAAGCGGCTGATGGGCAAAGTGGAAGAGGCCCTGTCAGCTCTCCTCACGACTCTGTGGCTCCCCGGCAACACAAGGGACCCGCCTGAGTCACGGCCAGGCGTCATCTTCGACGTCCCCGCACCTGCTCATGAGTTCTCATGGCGCTGATGAGGTGCCTGGTCCAGGTCCAGCCATTTGTGAGCAGCTCAACCTTTCTGTTCCTTGAGCCTGTCAGTCGGGTGGTCAGCAACCTCCTCTCTCAACTAGCATGGCCGCTCCAGTGTCCTGCACGCCTTTCCTGAGGTTCCTGCCTGTGTGCTCACACTGAGCCGTTAGACTCACAGGTACGTCTCAGATCAATAAGGATTTACAGTCGAGTGGAACGCGCCCTTTGTCAAATGCACTGTGCTGCATCCAGCAGCCCTGCCCTCCTTTCCAGCCACCTGGCAGCGGGGAGGCGAGTGCCCTCCTGCACTGAACCGTGTTCATTTCACTCGAGACATCCTGATGAAGACATTCGGGCTCAGTGCAATTACTCATGGCCTGATTTCCCTTCTTTTGCTAAAGAAATGAAGATGGGAGCCAGCATCAGATGGTTTTAAACAAAACGAGGGCAAGACATTTTTGTTACTCTAAGCTCAGAGGCTATTGCACTCAAGGAAGATGGGAAGCTGCTTGACCGGCCTCGGAATGAATTCATTTCTGTGCTCCAAGAGCACTTAGCTGGCTAAGGAAAGCAGAGTTTTCAGTTTCTCCTTCCCAGGTCTGTCACTGGCTGGTTGAGAGACTTAAGGCAAGTCCCTTGCATAGCAAGAGAAGCTATAATAAAAATGATGTTGATGACGGTGATGGTGGTGATGATGATGGTGATGATGGTGATGATGTTGGTGGTGGTGGTGGTGATGGTGATGGTGATGGTGATGATGGTGGTAGTGGTGATGTTGATGGTGATGATGATGGTGGTGGTGATGGTGATGGTGATGGTGATGGTGATGATGGTGGTGGTGGTGATGTTGATGGTGATGATGATGGTGGTGGTGATGGTGATGGTGATGGTGGTGATGATGTTGATGATAATGATGAAAGTGATAGTTGCCTTGCTGGCTGGTTCCACCTCATCAACAAATAAGCACGTTCACACAAGTGTTTTGAACTCTAAAGTGACCCATGGATCTTAGACCTTAGTGTGGATGCGCCCTTCATGGAGAAGGGGTGAGGCAGCCCAGAACCTACCAGCAAAAAGTCACACTTACTGGAGATGCGTGACGTACACACAAACAGGAAACCCACAAACATTCTGGAGTGGGGCAGCTTCCACAGGGGCCAGAGGCTTCCAAGATTTGAGGAGGGGACAGGGCTGGGCTATGACTCCTGCTGGGATCTCCTCCAAGGCCCTGTCCATGGCCCATCCGTCAGCTTCAGAATGAAGCAAGTCACAGGCCACACCAGCACCAGACACAGTGGGACTGCGCCCAGCAGAGCGTCAGCCCGGGAGCTGTGGGTGTCCCTCCTCCAGGGCTCACCTGCAGGCAGTCCTCTGATGCGCCTGCTGCCCTGCGGGGACTCGCTGTGAGCTGCGTGGCCGCGGCGCCCAGGCCGTGCAGACACCGCGCCTGCCCCGTGGACAGCACGAGTCACTCTTGTCTGTCTTGCAGCTTTCCCAGGTCACATCCAGCACCATGAATGTGCCCCTCGTCTGCGACTACGGCTCAGGCTTCAGCAAGGTGGGCGTTGCGGGAAGAGACTTGCCCCTGGCCGTGTTCCCAACCATCCTGGGGAAACTTCGGCATGACGTGAGTGGCGGCCTGCCCGCCTGCCCCCAGGGCCGGGCCTCCGGGTCTCGGTGCGCTCACTGACAGTGCGGAGGGAGGCGCCCCATTTCTGCCTCCGCAGGGCCGGGAGGGTCGTGTCTACACCTTCTCAGGCGACGCTGCTGCTGTCAGCCCCCGAGCCACGCTTTGAGACACAGACTCGGGTTAGGAGCAGGCCGGTGGCCAGAGTGGAAAAGCACACAGACACCGACGTAGTTTTCCGTCGTGTTTTCCCACCTGGAAGAGCGAGTGGCAGTTACGTGCCTGCGGTCCAAGCAGTGGCGACTGACACTCGGGCAGCGAGACAGGAGGAGGGTGGGGCTCTGCCGTTTCCAGACACACGAGAAAGTGGCCCATGATGGCACGGGCGCGGCCCGGGGAGGACACGATGGCCACGGTCCTTGTCATCCAGCTCCATTATATCAGGGCCGCCTCCCTGGGGTCTGTGGGAGGGTCCTCTGCCCTCTCCTGCCGTCCCGGGTCCTGGGCTGATGGACCTGTCCCTCTTCCTGCCCTCCTCACGCCGCCTCACGGCTTCCCCCGTCTCTGTCTCAGTCCCCTCTGCCGCTCCGACGAGGGCCCTAAACCCGGGCGGGGGCCGCGTCCCCAGATCCCTGACGGATCACGCACTGAAGGCCCCTTTTCCAGACCAGGTGACAGTCATGTAGGGCCAGGGGCCAGGACGTGGACATGTGGGGGTCCCAGTTGAACTCGACTCCGCGGAGTCTGCCTGCTGTGCCCATGCACCCGCCTCGTGCTCTCTGCTCTGCTCGGGGACACGCGGCTGAGACCCCACTGCTCCCTGGTGGGATTTGCGAGGAGGCGGGAACAGCAGGATGGAGGTGACAGGCGGGTCTGCTCCCCTGTTTGCTGTTCCGGCAGCCCCCTGGGCAGTGCAGGCACTTCCCGCTCGGCGACCCCCAGCCCACCCCTGCGCCCCGGCTCTGCTGTCCAGCACCTCCGCGCCCCACCCTGGGAGCCTGCTCCCAGTAGCCGATCTCAGTCCTGTCCTGGCAGGCACCATCACCTGTCCAGCACCATCACCTGTCCAGCGTCGTCAAAACTGTGTGCTACACAGCCCCAGAGGGAGGAGACCCCGAAAGGTGGAACAGCAGGAAGCAAGACCAGGAAATGGGCCCCAGGGTGCCCCGGCCTCAGGTCCTAGGGAGCAGTATCGGATCCCTTGCCAGAATAGAAGTGAGGACTCTTACCCGCCGGAGACATTTAAGGAAAGAAACAGAGGTGCTGCCAGTCCTGGGGCATTTGCCATCCCCTCAGAGCCCAAGGCCTCAGAGGCCAAAGACGGCAGGAGGGCTGGGCACCTCGGAACTCAAGCGCAGCCCCCCACGGGGGCCCCGGAGCTGTGACTACAGAGCCGCCCTTGGGACGGGAGGCAGACGCCGTGGAATCCAGCCCCTGCTCTGAGTGTGACTCCTGGGCCCCAGACCTGAGCTCGTCAACTGAACAAACAACTAAATACAGAATACTTCTTCCTCCTGCAAAAATAGAAGGGAAAGGAAACGGGACCAAGATGTATGACAGCACAGGGCCGGGCGCACAGGCTCTCGCGTGGTGTTTTCTGGCGACATCTCGGCTGCCCGCGGGGCCGGCCTCTGCGGCGGGAGCACACGCTGTCTCTAAGGGTCGGCGCCCGCCTGGACCCTCTTCACGGACGCGGCGACCCGGCTCCATGAGCCCTCCCCACAGGTCGCCTGGGTCAGAACAGCAGAGACCAGGGCAGGAGGGCCACCACGGGGCTGGGCCAGGGTCCCCGGGTCTCGGGACAGCACAGTTGCTCACGCCCCAGCACCGTCTTCCTTGGAGTCTCACGCTCCAGACCAGGATGCTGCTGCCCCTTCGTCGTCCCCCAGCGCCCCTGTCCCACACTTAGGTTGGGACGAGCTGAAATGTCAGCTGTGGGACAGATATTCCTTCGCGGCACTTTGCCAGTCAGTTTATGAAAGCGTGCCCGTTGACGGTCCCGTCTGACTGGACCCCCAACAACGCGGGCGCCATTCCCACCAGATGTGGGGGCTCCCGGCCACAGCTAGACCCTCACCGAACCCCGACCTCTTCCGCTCAAAGGTGCATTCCTCAGCGTGCAAGCTCGGTGCAGACGGGCTGCTGGGCAGGGCACCCTGCACCCCTGCATCACAGCACCCCTGCACCCTTGCAGCCCCTCACTAGGGCACCACCGCCGCACCACACTGGTCACCAGCACAGGACGCCTCTGCCGCTGCCCCCACATGTGGCCGCGTTGCACCACAGCAGCCGGGCCCCGCGACCCCAGGCCACCTTCCCCCGATGCCTTCCACTCACGAAGGCATGGCTGGGACGCCGAGGCACCCGCTCCTGGGTACTGGGTCCTGGGAGCAGCTTTGGCTCGAGCGCTGCTGCAAGGCCTTGAGGAAGCGCCTCTCCCACGGAGGGTATTCTGGACCCTGCCCCGCCCTGTCCTGCACAGGGACCAGCACCGCACCACATCGTGTCCCTGCTAGTCTGTGGGGGGCCATTTTCTCCCACCGAATTCCCAAATCCTCGCACTTTTCGTCCCATATTTGTGCCTGCTTCTCAGAGACCTGTTGACACAGGTGTGCATCCCCTCTGCAGTCCTGCTCCCAGGCAGCACATTCACCTTCCTACGAAATTCCAGGAACCAGAGTCTGCAGACCTTGCCTGCAGACGCTCCAGAGCTAACGTAGAAGAGGCCGCCACGGGCCACCTCTTCGTCCCCGTAAACCCAGGTGTCCTCGCCTCTGCGCGGGCAGGGGTGTCCAACAGCGCTTCCCCTGAGGCACATTGCCTTGCAGGTCCCTTGCTTCAGTCTCCTGGGGCTCTGGGAAGCAGAAGCACATTCGGGATGTGACCACCATCCCATGGGTGGTGGGTGGAGCCCCGGAGCCCCCGCCCACCATGGGGTGGAGCCCCGAAGCCCCCCGCCCACCGTGGGTGGAGCCCAGGAGCCCCTCCCCGCCGTGGGTGGAGCCCAGGAGCCCCCCCCGCCGTGGGTGGAGCCCAGGAGCCCCTCCCCACCGTGGGTGGAGCCCAGGAGCCCCTCCCCACCGTGGGTGGAGCCCAGGAGCCCCTCCCCACCGTGGGTGGAGCCCAGCAGCCCCCACAGTCCCTGCTCAGGGCACTGCTAGTGCAGAAGCCAAGTGGAGGTGAGCGGCTCGGGCAAGCTGCTGCGTTCTGGCCCATGTTTCAGCATCTGTTTGTGGGAATGGAGGAGGAGGACTGGTTCATCGGGAATGAGGCCCAGAAAAAGCGGGAGCAGCTCATCCTGCAGTGCCCCATCTCTCGGGCGACCGTCACGAACTGGGACAACATGGAAAAGGTAGGTGTGGTGATGCCCAGCAGACCTGCTGTCCTGGCCCCCAGGGAGGGATCCACCGCTGCACCAGCCCTGTCGGCCGCTGGTGGCTCTCGGTCCCGTGGACTTGGCATCCTGGTGCTGACGCCAGGCCACCCCCATGCAGGTCCATGTTGGCCCAGGCCAGTCCCCTCCAGGCCCCTGCCGGCTGGTGGCCATCCAGGCCGCAGCCCTCCCTCTGCTGCCCACGCCAGGGCTGAGCTGCTTGTGGGAGGCCCCAGCAGGGCCTGACATTGGCCCTCTGTCCGCCTGGCCCAGCCTGACACTGGCCCTCTGTCCGCCTGGCCCAGGTCTGGCACCACTCCTTCTACCAGGTGCTGAAGGTCGCCCCGGAGCAGCACCCCTTCTTGGTGACAGAGCCACCTCTGAACACCATGCTCAGCAAGGAGAAAGTGTCGCAGGTAAGAGGACGACAGAGGACACTGTGCCTCCTCCCTGCCCCAGCCACTGGGCACCCAGGAGCCCACCTTTCGGGGAGAGCTGTCCCTTGGATGCTGATGGCGAGAATGGTGGACGCCAGCGGGGCTCACCGGTCAGGCAAGGCCAGGCATAGCGGGAATTCTGTCCCAGGGCTCAGCGGTGGCTCTCCCGCTGCGTGGGGTGTCGTCCTTTACAGATGAAGAAATGGGCACAGCGGGATTTGGCTCAGGGCTTGGGGCCTGAGGTGGGGGACCCGCATGGACCAGCTGGCCAAGTGGCAGCCGTGTTCTCCACACGACCCTGTGGTGTCCTACTGGGCTATGTAGCCACGACGTACCACCAGCCAGCCCCCGGGAAGGAGCTGGCCGTGTGTGCCCAAGGGACCATGCAGGTGGACCTGGGTTGACCTGGGCGGCCAGCCAGGCAGGGGCGTGGGCTGGAGAAGAAAGAAGGGAGGCGGACGGCGGAGCGGCTGGTGTGCGGAGACCCGACAGCCTGGCATTTAGACCGCGTTCCAGCTGGCATAATGCCGTTTTTTGTTCTTTTTCAAGAAAAGGTATGGCCAGACATGAAGGTGAGCAGGCAGGCAGGCAGGAAGAGAGAGGAGGAGGAAGCACTCTGTCTGTTTTAGTTGTTCATCTTGCTTGTTACCCTCACCTGGGACATGAAACCAGGTTCTTGGGATGAGTGTGGACTGGGCTTCGGTTGGAGGCACTTGACCAAACCGCTCCTCCACCGGGGCGTCAGCTAGCCCACCTGCTGACCGCGCTTAAGTGGCGGCAGCGTGCTCCTCACCTGCCCCCAGGTGCGGGCGGCCTCCTGGTCTGGACCTGACAGGTGTGCTCAGTGGTGGGGACAACCTGGGAGCCCAGCCTCGTCCCCAGAGTGATCAGGGGTGGTTTCAAGCCAGGGCAGCACTCTCTGGTCCGGTGACAGTCCCAGGAAACCGAGTCACAGACTGCCCGGCAGAGCTGGCCTGAAGAGAGACATGCTGTGGCCCTGCCGTCCAGCGGGGAACTCAAGGCCTCGCTTCATATTATGCCCGAGTTAAGGGGAGACCCCGCCCCAGCACGTCTCCGCTTCTCCGCAGATCCTGTTCGAGACCTTCAACGTGCCTGCCCTGTACCTGGCCAACCAGGGCGTCCTCTCTCTGTATGCCTCCGGCCAGACCTCAGGTGAGCGGCCCGGAGCCCTGCGCTGCCCCCCGCCCGTCCCTCTGTCCCGTCTCACTCGCTCTGCCGCGTCGCCGAGGAGCGGCTGCTGTGCGTGAGTTAGCAGCGCTGTGTGCCGGCTTCGGCCGGCGCCCCTCCAGCTGTCTGCGGCCGCCCAGCCTGCCCGCAGGCGGGGTTTCTGGGGCGCCCTGCACATGCGACCCCGGGCTCTTTCCTGAGTGTCTCTCCTCACCGGGCACGGTGGTCGCTGATTTGTACCTGCAGTCATTTCGCCATCGCTGCAGCGTCCCATGGGACGGACAGCGTCCCGAGCTGACCGCTCGCCTACAGATGGACATGAGGTGGTTTCCAGCTCAGGGCAGTGACAGAGGAAGCAGTATGAACACGTGTGTACAGCTTCGCATGGACACGTGTGTTTCTTATTCTGATAAATACCCAGAAGTGAAATGGCTGGACCGTGGGGCAGTGTCTGCTTATCTTCTGGGATTTTTTTTTAAAGGACAGGTGCAGGCAGGAATGAGGACTAGTCGGGACAGGCAGGAAGAGACAGGAGGAACAAGTATTTTATTTTATTTTAATTGTACATCCTGGTTTTCTCTCCCTCCCGCAACCCCCAGTCCCGGGAAGTGCGCCCGGGGCCTTGGGATGTCTGTGGACTGTGCTTGGTCAGAAGCAGTGGACTCAGCCACTACTGTACCAGGGTGCCCCGTGCTTAACTTTTTAAAACCCTTCCCATCTAGCTACCATGGTGCAGACATGGTGCGGACACGGGTGCCCGCCTTCCCACCGGGGCACGCGTGCGAGCTTCTGCCCGCCCCCCCGTCCATGTTCACACACACAGGTGTGCGGGCGTCCAGGTGGGGTGGGTGGGTGTCCCTAACTGCCTTATTTCCTGCATGTTTACCACCCGGGTGTCCGCTTTGCTGACGTGTCTCCGCAGTATTTTGCCAGATGCTTTCATGAAGCTGTTCACCTGTGAGGTCTGAGAATTCTTTTCGTGTCCTGGGTGAAGTCTCTCATCAGACACAGGTTTTGCAAATATCTGCCCCGGTCTGTGACTTGACATTTCACTCCCTGCAGTGTCCTTTGCACAGCAGGCATGTTTCATTTCAGTGAAATCCAGCTGATGGGGGTGCGGGCTTTCTGTCACTGCTGAGAAATCTGTGCTAAGCTCTCAAGTTGTCTGCTGTTTTCTCCTAGACGTTTTCTCGTGTTCAGCTTTATAGCTTTATATACGGTGTGAGGTCTGACTCAGTTTTTCTTATAGCATAGAAGTTCCTAATTACTCTCACATTGTTTGCGGAAAGATGGTTCTTTTGCATATTATTTCGGGCAGAGCAGGTGTCCGTGGATGTGTGGCTCTATTTCTGTCTTCTCTGTTCTTTCGAACAGAGCAAACTGCGATTCACAGAACACTGAGTTGAGACGGCTCCTCCCATATAAGACGGCCCCCTGCCCGCCACCAAATTGCCAGCAGCCCTCCCCGGCCGTCCCCTGCTCTAAGGCATCTGCCTGGTCACCCCGACTCTGTCTTCATCACTGCAGCTTTGGTCTGTCTTTCAAGATGTCTGCACAGTTCTCTCTCTTCGTATCGTGATATGAATGTCAGAATCAGTCTGGCAGTTTCTACTCCAAAGCCCCTTGGGTTTTAACCAAAATGGCATCGAATCTGTAGATCAGTCTGGGGACAGCGGACATCGAATATATATGATGCATCACCTCTGCTTTCTTTACTTTCTCTTGACTTCTGTTGCTGGTGGTGGCAGGTGTGTGTGTGGTTTAGTGTTGAAGTCGGACACGTCTTTCGTCAACTTTAAAGGTCTCGTATGTTTTGATGCTCTTATAAATGGTTCTTTGTTCCCATTTCTGATCGATCGCTGGAGCGCACAGAAATAGGAATGATTTTTGTACTTGACACTGAATCCTTCAGCCCTGATCAAATTCACGCCTCAGGGCTGGTAGCTTTTCTTACAGCCTTCGCAGGGTTTTCCACTTCGACAGTCATGCTGTCTGGAAGCGGACAGTTTTACTATTGCCAACCTGGATGCTTTTCATGATGTTTTCTCTTGCTTGGTTGTTCTGGCTCGCACGTCTGGCACAAAGCTTGTGCTGTTCCTGACCTTGAAGGAACATCATCCAGTCTTACCCCTTCAGTGCAGTGTTAGCAGGTGCTTTGCAGACACCGATTATCCATCTGAAGTTCTCACATATTCTCAGTTTGCTGAGATTTTTAGTATGAATGAATGTGAGGTTTTGCAAATGCATTTTCTGTACCTGTGGATATGATCACGCGGGTTTTGCCATCCGCTCTGTGTGGTGAGCTCCGTGGGTAGAACAGGCTCGCACTCCGAAGACAACCCTGCCGCTCACACCTGCAGTCTCCTTCCCACGAATCATGGGGTTGGATTTGCTTCGCTTCTGTGTCGGAGTTGTGTGTCCGTGCTCACGGAGCGTGATGTTCTGCCACTGGCTCTCTTGACAAGTTCTTTCTCTCAGGGACCACGGGCTTTGTCGTCTAAGGTCCAGCATCTTAAAAACTGGTGCTTCCTGGATTTTGACCTATTCTTCTGGCAGTTCAGGTGAGCGGGGCAGCCCACAGCTTGTTCCCCTCTTCGCTGGAGGCGGAGGCCTTCTTGACTCATTTTGCTTCTTGTCATGTTGAAGTTCTTGGTCCCCAGCTTCAGCAGGTAAAACAAGCCGGCCCCCATGGAACCCCCAGGTAAAATAAGCCTGGGGGCTCCCACGGAACATGGCCACCGTGCGTTCCCGCAGCCTGGGGACCAGCAGGGTGAGCACTGTGCCCCTCCCTCAGCGTGTGCACCCTCCCCGCCTTTGGGCTCCCCGCATTCCAGTGCATCTGAGAACCTGAGACCCAGTGTCCGTGTACATGCAGGGACATTTCTCGAGGAGATGGTGTCACATGTGGAGTCTTCCTTCTCTTCACTCTGTGCATGAGACAGAGCAGGAAGAGAGTGCTCCTGGAACCCTGTGCCTCCTCCCCTTCTCTGACTGTCTCTTCCTGTGCACTTGACCATCCACGTGCCAAGCAGCCTGCACCGTGATCCAGTGTCCCCTCTTGTCTAGGAACAACCATCGAGTCTGGAGACGGGATGACGTACTTTGTGCCTGTCATTGATGGCTGCCCTCTGCACCAGTCCATCTTCACGATGGACCTAGCAGGCCAAGACCTAACCTTGTACCTCCTGCAGCTGTTAACAGCCCGTGGGGCCTCACTGGTGAGCTCAGGTAGGAAGCCGTTACTCTTGGTAAACCCGTCCCTGAGGTATAATAGCCTTCTTACTGGCTTAACTTACAGCTCTCAACTCGTGAAGCTGGACTCCATGCAGACAACAACCAGGTTCTACAAGCACATCTGTATTGAGGACATCTACTGGCTTGATGATGACAGTGAGGATGCTGGTGATCAGTATGCTATTATGATGGTGGTGGTGATGATGGTGATGATGGTGACAGTGGTGATGATGGTGATGATGGTGACGGTGGTGGTGATGGTGATGATGGTGGTGGTGATGGTGCTGGTGATGGTGGTGATGGTGGTGGTGACGGTGATGATGGTGGTGGTGGTGGTGGTGGTGGTGGTGATGGTGATGATGGTGGTGGTGATGGTGCTGGTGATGGTGGTGACGGTGGTGGTGACGGTGATGATGGTGATGGTGGTGATGGTGATGATGGTGATGGTGAAGATGATGGTGGTGCCGGTGATGATGGTGATGATGGTGATGGTGGTGGTGGTGATGATGACAGGTAAACAATAACTGATCATGATCTAAGCTTAGAGAACTGTTACCCTGTGGGAGACACTGAACTAAGTAAACATTCCAGATACATCCTTCGTTGCTTCAGCTGCAGCACTGTCAAGGGCAACAAAGATCTCCTCTGCAAGAGCAGGAGACTCACAAAAATGAGGAAACTAGTAGGTGTGACAGCTGGCTTAGGAGCCCAGGAATCCAGGTGCGTGGGATGGAGGCACCGTGTCATCGCCAACAGTCCTAGATGATGAGGCGGAGTGCCACTCTCCAGCCCGCGTCAGACACACACCATAGACAGTGGGGCATCCGCATACAACGTGTTTCTCAAATATGTCCCTCTTCACGCAGAACCCCCTTCTGACTTTTCCCCACAAGCACAGGCCCCCAACACATACGACAGATCCAGGGGTGCCAGAAGAGGCGATGGAAATAGAAATAGCAACTACGGTCATGCTGTCTCCTCTCTATAGAGAGCTGGGTCTTCAGAAACATGCTTCCCAAAAACGATAAAGCTTTTTGGGGACTCATCTCCATTCCCTCCCTTCCCACTTGCCCTCCTCTGTCTCCTGCAGCTGATCGGGAGTGTGCCCGGGACCTCAAGGAGAAGTGTTGCTATGTGGCTTTGGACTTTGACGAGGAAAAAGCAGAAGCTTGCTCGCCTTCCTACACACAGAAATTCCAGCTGCCGGATGGCCAGGAGATCCAGCTCGGGCAGGAGCGCTTCTTCTGCCCTGAAGCGCTTTTCAAGACAGACCTCATAGGTGAGCTGGGCAGGGCACTGCGGGCCTGGTGGAAGGAAAGGGAACTAGGGGAGCCAGGAGGGGATTATGTTGTGAGTAACAAGTTTTAGCAAGCTGGCACCCCATTCGAAAGGTGCGACTGCTCCCACTGTCATATATTAAGCACCGAATGGATGCCTGTGCCACCCAGTTACATACGTGGTGCCTGTTAGCGCCCACCAGTCTTGCGCCGTCCCCTTTCACAGACGAGGAGCCCGCCAGTGTTCAGTTAGCTGTCAGACGGATTGAATCAAGACTGTCACTCTTCCGTTCCGCCGTGTCTTGCTTACCCTCCACCTTCTCACAAAATAATTCAAAATATGTGAATTGAGAGCATTCCAGCAGAGAAGCAGAAACCACAGGTTTGGAGGGAACTTGAAAAGTGAGGTTGGTCTAGAGCTGTGAGCCAAACCTGGAACTGACCAAGCGCTGGGAGGTGTGACAGCAGGAGAAAATACTGGGTTATACAATTCTCACGGACTGGGAAAGGCAGGCATGGAAAACCAGCTCTTCCCAGGTGTCAGATTGTGTAAATAGTTGGCTACTTCCTAAGGGTCACAGGGAACTAAGAATGAAGCACATTGTCAGGGTGAGTGGCAGGTAAGGACACGCACTTACCGTCTCGTCTCAGGGAGCTGGCTGTGCCTGTGTTCCCCAGTAGACTGTGCAGGGGCTCGCAGGTGGCACCCCGACCTGGGCGGGTGAGTGAGGAGGTCACCGTAGGATGTGTCATCCAGGATGCAGCGGTGTGTCCGGCTGGTGGGCCACAGTGAGTCAGGACCCTTGCGCATGGCTCGAGCAGGGCCGTCCTACACACGCTGCCCCTGAGCTGTGGACAACGAGCGTCGGAGTTGGCGTGTCCAGTCCTTCCTCCGAGGTGATGCGCGAGGGGCCAGGCCTGGGAGGAAGACAGGGCAGCCATAGACACACATTGGAAGCTCACAGCCCTGCACCATGATGTGCTCACATCTCCCTTTGAAGAGCAGCTCCCGTCACATCTGGGTTTATTTATATGGACGCCTGACGGGAGGGGAGCATGCAGGTGACTTCTGACGGCTGCCTGAGCCAGGACACCCTCTCTAGAGAGATCCTGTCATTGGTGCTGGTTCCCAGGCGCGAATGCCTGTCAGCAACACCTGGACACCAACCCCTCGACAAGAGGATGCGTGTTCCCTTACTGGGTCCTTGCGGCTGAGCCCCGGGGTGCCGGCATGCACGGCCATGCTGTTGAACCCCCGCCCTGGCATCACGCAGCCGGTGGTGCTCTGGACGCCCCGCCCTGGGCGCTGGCGCTGTCTCGACGGGTCCCGCCTGCCCGGGACTCCAGCTGCAAGGGGGAGCCCCGTGTGCAGCCAGCCTCCGACATGCTCCTCCTCGCCCACCCACAGGGAGGAGCGACCTGGGCATCCACGTGAGAGTCATCCAGAGTATCAACTCTTGCAATTCCAGCTTCCGGAGGGCTCTCTTCGGGCACATCATGCTGTCTGGGGGCACTGGCTCCTGCGCCGGCTTGCAGCTGCGGATGCAGAAGGAAATATGTGGCCTGGTCTCCCCGACAATCAACGTGAAGGTACGGTCGCCCCGCCCTTCAGCGGGCCTCCCACGTTCATTTCCAGACACTTCTGCAGCGTCTCCGATGCGCTCGGTGTGGGGCCAGGCGTTTGGGGAAGAACCAGTAAGGAAGAGACACCGGTCCCGGGCGCTTACCCGCCATGGGCTGGCACCTGAATCTGACAGCCCACCAGCCCTGCTCGAGACCCCGGGGGTCCAAGCGCCCTGACCCCACAGCCCCGGCAGTCCCATTGGGGTCCCCGCGGTCTGTCCCAGCAGACCTAAGTGACACGGGGAAGGGCGGCGAGTGTGTGAGGACCGCTGGTGACCTTGAGCAAAGGCATTTCACCTGCGGTCTCAGTAATCCTGTCCAGCAAAGGGGTGGCGATGCTGCCTCCCTCCGGCCGGAGGAGACCAGACTCGGAGAAGAGCTCCTCTCTCATTACCGACTTGGAAGGGACCCAGGGGAGAGGTGTCACTGTGCGGCGCAGAGTGAAGCCCAAGTCTGGGCTGCACGAGGGGCGCAGGCCTTCTCTGGGGGTGCTGACGGTCCTGTGGTTGTGAATCTGTGTTTTCTGGAGAGAGTCTTGCTGGAGGACTTGATCCTGGTTCCCCCCGCCCCGTCCAGGTGTCCACCTGCCCGTATTCCACGTACAGCGCCTGGGTCGGCGGCTCCATCCTCTGCTCGCTGTCCACCTTCAGCGACATGTGGGTCACCAGACAGGAGTATAAGGACATCGGCTCCTCCGTCATCAGCAGGAGAAGCTTCTGAGGCCGGCGACCACCCCGCCTCGGCTGAGCGACGGGCTCAGACTCACCCCCACTCCCCAGAGTCTCCCCACACCTCAGTAAAGAGGGACCAGAGGACAGCTGTCTGGGCACAGCTCGCAGCGCTGGGAAGCCCAGGGGGCGCTCACGTGGAGTCTGCTTAGTGAAGGGGGGTGCCTGGTGCCCCCGTGCACCAGCCAGGTGGGTCTTTCCGGGGCAGAGAGCCGCCCCAGCCCAGCGCGGGTGGGGGGACACCTCAGTGCATTGGTGAGAGCAGGCCCCTCGGCCTGCACGACCACCGGGAAGCCTATTGTCAGCTCAGCTGCCCCGGACGTCCCGGGAGGGAGCAGGCGCAGGCGTTCTGGTGCGTGAGCGCAGGGGCAGCTCGGCGCGCACTGGCCTCCTCCGGACACGGACACAGACGGGGCCGCACCGACTGGGTGGGGGGCTGCACTGACCCCAGACACAGACAAGGCCACACCGGCTCCGGGGACGCTGCACTGACCCTGGACGCGGACGGGGCGCACTGCGCTGCCAGGACACTGCTCCTCCAAAGCTGACGGCGTGCAGGCGCGGCGGCCTAGAGGCCGCTGGCTGATGCTGTGGGTTAGCCAGTGACTGACCCAGCAGGACTGCGGGGCGAGGACGCCCCCAGCCGTGGTGCCGCAGTTTCCGGGGAGGGACCTGAGCCCCGAGCCAGCGGAGGCCCATCCGCAGACGCCCCAGTGCAGTCTCAGGATGTGGAAGGTGACAGAGAAATCCCAGAGGCAGCGGAGGACACAGGTGACCGCAGCCCGGGAATCACACCGGGGCCGCAGGAGAAATCTGGGCCGCCGGGTCCATTTGAACTTCAGAGGTGCGACAACTCCCGCGAGCGCCTGTTGTGGCCAAACTTGCCAACACCTCTCTGGGAGGGAGGCGCCCACCTGCCTCAGTCTCCGCCGAGCGTCTGGGCTGGACGACCAGGGCCCAGACTGGAGGAGGAGAGGGGCCATTTCAGACTCGGACTCCAGACCTAGTGCAGTGGAGGCTGAAGTGTTGGAGAATATAATGGGGCCATCGGCAGAGACCGGAACGTACCACCCGGCCATTCTGAAAAAAGTCAGTGGAGACGGCTCTGGAGATGAGTGAGAAGCCGAGAGGAGCAGTGCGGCCAGTGAAGACGCCGAGCAGACATGGAGTTAAATCTGTCATCAACCAAATCTCAGGCGATCTCAACGGGAGGGGCTGGGACAGAGGTGGGAATGAGGACAAAATGAAATCTGGAGGGTGGACCCGATGACCACGGACAGGAAACAGACGTACCTGTGCTCCAAATGTAAGGGGAGTGGACACGGTGCCCAGCAGGCCAGCCAGAGTTCCAGCTCTGTTTACTCGCCTCTGCGCGAAATGCCGGCCTCCCTCCTCCCCGCCCACCCCACCTGCCCAGGTTGGCGGGGCAGACACGCTGCAGACCCTCCGGGCACCTCGTGGGGCATTCCTGTCCGTGGACCGTCACTGTGGGTCTCAAACACCGGTTTTGGTTGTTTTGGTCTGGTCATCAGATGTTTCTCTTTCTTTGACCTGAAAACCAGCCGACTTATTTGGATAAATTTGGAAATGTCAGCAAACGCTGGTCACCAGGCTGGTCCAGCACTCCCGCCCTGGCGTCGCGGCCTTCCGACACCCACACGCCTTCCCTCCGAGTGAGGAATTTCCCTCCAGTTGGTGACCAGGATTTTGGAGGGTCGTGAGCCGGGGTGTGATGGGCCCACCTGGGAGATGCGGCAGGGTGGTTCCGGGCACCGCACTAAAAGCGGGCCCGAGATTTGATTCCCAGGCCTGGTGAGTGCGGTGGCACTGCGTCTGTGTACTCACACCACAGTACAAAACCCGACACCGGGAAGGAGGCCGACGTCCTCTGCCGGGTGCAGGGAGGACTCCGAGCTGCCGAGGTGCACGCGCGATGAGGTGTCCTGTGCAGGGACCCAGCACCCGAAGCCGCAGAGCTGGTGCCCTTTTGATATTTTACATCAGATGCTCTGAGCTTTAAAAATGATGAGCGGAGGGGGAGGTCGGGGAGATGAGGAGGAGCAGGGAGGCGGTGACGGAGACCGGAGACGGCATTGCCATGAGATGCCCAGAACTGGGACTCTTTCGAGGCAGAAAGTAGGTCAGAGGTGCTGGGGCCTGGGCCGAGGGTCGGGGAGTGACCACCGGTCGGGGAGCGACCACCAGTGGCTGCACACTTTCTCTCTGGGCCGATGGAAACCCTGTCAGGTTAGATTCTCTCAACTCCGTGAATAGACTGAAGACCATTTCCTTTAAACCAGTCACTTTAAATGGGTAACTTTTATGGTATGTCAGTCAGAGCTCAGTCAGGATGTTTCAGTGCGGAGAAAACTTGGATGCTCTGTAGACATTAGAGCTTGTCACCTGCGGGGCACGACTGGGACTTCAAGGTGAAGAAACCCAGAGTGAAGCCACGAAGCAGAAATGTGCTGTGGGGGAGAGGGGGACAGAGTGGCTCGGGACGATACTCACAGACCGGACTTTAAGGTCGAGTGGTGACCAGGAAAGAAAAAGTCCCATGTGGGCGCACCCTGTCCACTGGACACAGTCCGTCCACCTCTGTCCAAGGACCCGGGTCTGGGGGACCCACCAGGACAGACAACTCTTCCTCCTCTCCTGCGCCCTCCTTCCCCTTTAGGATAAATCCCAGGGGCACGTTCCAGACGGGGGAGGAGGAAGGAGGCGGGGTCACCCCGGAAAAGGCGGAGAGCGGAAGGGTCAGAGGGCGGCACAGGAAAGCCCCCGGTGGAAGTCGGGGAGCCCCCGCCGCAGGCCGTCCGAGGCTGGGCTGCGTTTAGCCCGCAGCAGCGGTCACCGTCCAGAGGCAGACGGAGTGGCGACAACAGAGACCAGGGCCCCCACCTCAAGCGCGTACCCTCTGGCTTGCTTTCGGAGGTCTGCCGAGCCCTCCCGCTGTGTGCGTCTAATTTCGATACCAACGGAAAATATTAAATATATAAAAATATTAAATGTGTTCGTATTAAATTATAAATGTAGAAAGCCCGTAAATATTAAATACATTGAAATAAATTAAGAGAAGAACCGTAGGAAGCCGAGAAACTCCACAGTCATGGGAGGTATTTAATTCACGACAGGGCACATGGGAAACCATCAGGATTCGGAAAATCTGACGATGCAGGCGAGGCAGAGGCAGGCCATCCTGCACGGGCCGCCCTGCTGTGGACTCCTGTGGACCACACCTTGGCCCATGGCTGTCCCCACCGAGCTGGCAACGGCCCTCAGCCCTTCCGGGGGCCCGTCAGCTCCCCCCGCTTGCAAGCCCTGCAGCTGCCCGCTCCTCGCTGGCCAGACTGGAGTCGGCCTTTAGCTGCGCTTGGGTGCCCTGGCTGAAGATGGAGGCTGGGTCCTGGAGTCCCCGTTCAGAGAAGAGGCCGCCAGATGCTCAACAGCCAGACGGGGCGAGACGCTGAGATTGAGGGTCATCTCTTCAAGCAGCTGCCGTGTCCTTACCTGCTGCACCAGCAAACTGCAGTGGACTCTTTCAACACAGGTGGACCCTGCATGAAAAATGTCACAGAGCAGGTCACAAAGCAGATTTCTGTGTTTGCTACAGAATCCCCGGGGCGGGGAGAGAGCTGGGGGCTGGTTTCATCCTTTGAGCCTGAAGTCAGCCAGACCTTGATTTTTCAGTTTAATAAGTAATAAGCCACACACCCCTTTTTAGTTATAAATAAATTTTAATTGAGTTTTTCTTTATCACTGGGGAATCAAAATAACCATATGCGATACAAAATACAATAACCAATTAGGAAATAAAATTAGGAAAAATTAAAAAATGCTGTTAAATGCCTTAAGACCAAAAATAAAATGTGCTAAATTTACATGAAGAGAACTGTAAACTTCTTCCATCTCTCCTCTCTCCACCCACACATCCATCCATTCATCCATCCATCCACCCACCCACCCATTCATGTGTCCATCCATCCATTCATCCATCCTTCCATCTATCCAGTCATCTCTATACTCTCCATCTATCCATCCCTTCATCTACCTATGCATCCATCCACCCATAAAACCTTATTTCTTTCTCTCCATCCATCCACCCAGGCATCCATCCCTTTGGCCCATCCATCTCGTGGTCTCTCTCTTTATCGACCCATCCACCTGCCCACCCATTCATCCATTCCTCACTTGGGCAGAGCAGAAGCCATGTATAAAGCACTGACCTTGGGGGAGAAAAATCTTGAATCAAATATAACATTAACATTTCAAAACAAACAGGACCAAGTTGTGGGAAAACTGAGCACCCTCCTACCAGCACACTTGGTGCTGTATCTTCACACCTTCAGCGTGTCCGTGCGTCCCCGCCCTCAGCCTGCACTGCAAGCACCGAAGGAGGAGGGTGTTGGGTGTTGGTCCTGTTTCAAGGACACAGGCACCAGGCCACACGGCGAAGGCTCCACCCCCAGCACTGACGGCCCTGGTCGGCCTCGGCGCTGCGCAGAGGTGAACAGCGGTGGGACGGAGTAGCCATCACTCGGATTACGTGCTGCTCAGTGGGAGCGAGCAGGGGAGAGCGGGCCGCCACCTCCTTCGGTAGCGGTTACTGATTATTTACGTCCCAGGGAGTCAGGCGGCCTCGATAACGTGCCCGCGCACCGGGAGTCTGGCGGCCTGGGTTCTCCAAGCAGTGTAATCATCAGCGTTCAGTGAGTGATTTACGTTAACTACTCAAGAGTGTGTTTTTCCTATTAAATACACAACAATTAGTGATCCTAATAGTCCATTATGACATAATAGGATGCAGAAAATTGCTTTGTTAAAATCCAATCAAGGGAGCGAGGTAAATAACTGTAAACGCAGCCCCCGTGACTTTCCTACTCCGGGAGAGGCGGTTCTCACTACCAGAGTGTCCGTCCCACCCTGACAGCTAATACACCGTGGGCAGCTCAGACCCACGGACACTCATTCCCCAGGAGGTCAGCTTGACTTCCGGTCTCAGACGTGGGGACTCACTGTGCTCCAGCCTGGCAGCAGAGCGGGGAAGGCTGCTGGGGAGGCTCAACGGAGGCCACGTTGTCACTCCCAGCTTCCCGATCCAGTTGTAATTTCAACTGGGGCCTCCCTCCTCACGTCTCACGTGGCGCTGCTGCCCTGGAGCAGTCCCTGGTCCCAGTCCCATTGGAATCTCAACCTTCAAAGCCAGACACTCAGGAACACAAAAGTCAGACTTGAGATGATCCCAGGATACTGCTCATCTTCTGTATTTTCATTCATAATTGATCAGTCAATCCATGTATTATCCATTTGTCCATCCATTCATCATTCATTCATTCACTCATCCATCCACCATCTATCCATCCATCCAGCATCTGTCCATCCATCCATTATCCATCCTTCTAATCACACAGCCATTTTTCCATCATCTATCCATCCAAACATTTATCATCCATTCATTCATTCATCCGTCATCCATCTATCCTTCCATCCACCATTTATCCATCCATCCATCATCTGTCCATTCATTATTCACCTCTGTTTCTGTTTATCCATCCAGTCATCATCCATCCATCCATCCTTCTATTCCTACATTCATTCCTCCATTCCTTGTTCATTAAGTATTGCAGTCAGATTGCGTAAATGTCATGGGTTTGCAATCAGACTTCCTGTGTTTGAAGTCAGATTCAAATAGGCTGTGTGATCTCAAGCAAGTTATTTATGAATAGGATTAATAAGTTGACTATATCTATATTTTAAGAGGCTCAGACGCAGAGTAGAAAGTTCTGGAACTGTAGTACCCAAACTTGGTCCTTCCCAAGAACAGATCAGAGGTCTCCTTGGTGGTGTAGTCCATTTGAACCCCAGGAGAGCAATCCTTGGCCCTGGACAGCTGCAAGTCTTAGCAGGTCCTCATTGCAAAGGCTTGTGTGTGTGTCCTGAGTGTTGGCACTGGCACGTTGTCTCAGAACAGACCTTCTCTGCCTCCCTCGTCCTGGATAAATCTAGACAAAAGCTCAGATCCATCCAGTTGACATGGATGCGTAACTAAAACTCAATTCTCAAAAACAAACACAAAAATCATAATCCTACCTTCGCTTTCTTTAATATGCTACCAAACTTAGAAATTTAGATCCATTTATCACCCTCACTCTATTACTTGCTTGCTCCGAGGAAAGATTTCGGTACTGATTTTGACTCAGAGGAATGACTACATTAAAGTTGTCGCCCTGGGGCCCCTCGGCCGTGGGAGACCCACGAAGAGCTGATGCTGTTTGGGAGGTGCTGGGAGAGAGTGAGCGGGGAGGCGAGGGAAAGAAGGGGGCCCACCCCGCATCCGAACTCTGGCCTGCACTGCCCAGGGTCCTCTGCGGCTGGCAGCCCAGGTGTGGTCCCAGCACTCGGCCCCAGGCATCTGCTGCAAGTTCAGTGGGGCACAGGCTGGAGGGCAGAGGCTGGAGGCCACAGCCAGCACCCAAGCGAATTGTCTGCTTACCCTACAACCTCAGAGCCTCTGGGATTAGCTGTCTCCCCATGTGCTGTGCTGGCAGGGTGGCCTGGTGTCGAGGTTGGGGGATGTGGCCATGGCGTCTCAGGTGAGCAGGGGGCTCAGTTAGCGAAGAGGAACGAGCTGCTGATCAGCCAGTTGTGCCTTCCAGTCATGCCCGCTCTGCACTCAGCGTGTGTGCAGCCTTTCCAACCATCCCAGCCCCCTGCTATGGCCCACGATGCAGTTCTTCCTGTGCGACGGGTCCTTCACGGGATGGCCCATTCTCTGCGGCCGAGCAGAGGACACCGTGCAGGGAAGGGAAAAGTCCATCAGCTCCTCAAAAGGGCTCCGAGCCAACACAGGACAGACGAGGAACCCCTTCTGCGTGACCGCCGGGAAGTCGGCTGAGTTTGGCGGGTGTTCTCAGACATCCGAGGGGGCCAAACTGCTGAGAGCCCGTGGGAAGGGCCTGCCTCTGGAGGCCGGCTGCGCTCACCTGGATGCTGCCGTCCGGGGCTTCAGGTCACCAGCACAGCTCAGCCCCTTGTACTCTGCTTCAGGAGACAGATGGCTCACTAGCACCCGCTCGCCAGAGCCTGCTGCAGGGGGTGGAAGCACGCGCTTGCCAGAGCTCTGGCCTGAGGGGTCTCAGTCGCTGGCCTGGGAGGAGAAGCCCCCAAATAAACCATGGGATATGGGCCTTGGCGCCCTGCTGGTGGGACAGCGGGGAGGGCGAGACGGCACTCACCCGGAGAGCGAGCGGGGCCCCCCGAGACGGGCCCCCCGCTGCGGACTGTGCGAACCCCACCGACCACAGACACACAGCCACACACGATTCTCCCAGCCCCAGCGGCGGGCGGGGAGGGCGGCACGCACCCCGTGTTGCTTTCTGGCGTCAGACATGCTGCGGCCACCCGCTCACTAACTGTGACGGGAGACATGCGGCCCCAGCCCGAGACCCCAGTAGGTCAGCAGCCGACTGCCCCAAGGCCCAGGCGGAGGGGCAGCGCTTGACGGTCCCACGGGCCTGGCACCCTCCGTGCTGGCCCCCAGGTCTGGTGGTGACATCTGCTGCCTGAGCAGCCTGCGGGCAGACGTGCAGGGTAGCAGGTGGGCCTGGCTTCAGGGCCAAAGACATCACTCCAGGTGTGCCTTTGGGGGTCTGCCCGCCTGCAGTGACACCCTCGTGGCCGTCTTCCTTCTCAGGCTTGGGGAGGCCACCAGGCCGTCATCCTGTGGCTTCAGAGCTGCTCTAGGGCAGCCGGTCTGGCACGTGGGGCCCAGCTCCCCAACACGGCTCAGCCCACCCTCAGCCTCTGTGGGAGCGTCCTGCAGCCGGCCCGGTCTCCGCCATCATGGCCTGGTCCCTCGGCATTGGAGCAGGAGTGGCCGAATGAGGCCAGAAAGGCTGAGCCTTGGGCGGGAAGCTCTGCCCTGGGCGGAGCAGCAGCCTCTGGGGTGTCGGCAGGCAGGGCTCCCTGCTGAGGGCAGCCGGTAGCTCTGAGAAGACCAGGACCCAGCCCCAGCCTGACTCTGCTCCTCTGGGTGCTCCGGTTCCGTCTAAGACCCACTCGGGCTCCAGGGCCCTGCCCCGTCCACGGAGCCCCCATGGGCTGCAGACACCTAGGCAGAGGGGAATGCGCCCCCGACAAGAGCAGAGAGCTCAGAGCAGCTGTGACCAGAGAGAAGCCTTTAGAAGCTATGTCCTCTGGAAAGCTGCCCACAGGTGGACACTTCTCTGGGGAAGGCTGTTTCAGGGTGACGCCTCGGGCACTCTCCCAATACATGACCTGGTGCCTCCCCAGAAGGGTGGGTGGAGATGGACATCCAGGAGCTGCGTCCCCTCCCCACAGGACACCTCCGTACTGAGCCTGGTGGACGCACGTGCCGTGTGCTCCAGCCCAAATCAGGCGGTGCTCTTGGCTTGGTGGGGCCGGGTCGTGGCCCTCGGAACCCGCCCGAGCTCTTTGTTGAGGGCGGGACAGCGGGTGCCTGGTCCCCTCATCTCCTGGTCTCAGGACCTGCTCCCAAGGACGTGCACAGACGCTCCTGCCCACATTGCTGAGAAAGAGAACAGTATGGAGCCCTTGAAGCCTGTTTGCTGAGACCGGCAATTACTGCAGTGGGAACACTTGGCGCGGAAGACAAAGGCCACCCGAGGCCAGTGTAGGGGACACTGCAGACCACGGGGGCCGTGCTGCCAGGCTAGAGGGGCCGAGTCCTTCAGCAAAGGGCTGAGCGGGCTTGCAATGGGGCACGGCAGCCCCCGTCCCCAAAGCCGATTCACAGGCGAGGCTCATTCCAGCGAGAGAACTGATTGCCGCCGCCAGCTCCCTGCCCTGCCAGCTCTTTCCACAGCCCTCTGCCAGGGAGCTGCGTGCGGAGGCGAGGCAGGAGCACTGGGCTGTGCTGTGCCCGGGGCCTCGGCGTAGACGTGGAGGCCGCAGGTGAGGACTGCAGGGCAGCGCGGGCGGGAGCCGTGAGCACAGGGAGCACCGGGGAGCATCAGGCCCGAGAGCAGCAGCCTGCAAGTGGGGCCACAGGACGGAACCGGGGTGGGAGGCCTGAGGAGCGCGCTGCTGTTAGGGCTCTGGGTGGGCCCCAAGCCAGACTCCCCCTGCCCTGCGAGTTCACAGCCTCCCGCAGGGCGAGGAGCCAGCCACAGCCTGGTGCCTTAGGGCAGGGCCACCAGCAGGTGTCGCCCCGACACAGGGACACTCCAGCCGGACTTCGTAGAGGTGATGGAAGAGCTCGTGTGCAGAGGGACGCGGGTGCTAGGCCTGGTCACCCCTCCAGCCACCTGGCCCCTGAGAGGGGTGTGTGCGCGTGCGCTGCACACGTTAAGGAGGATGAGCTACACAAACACCGCTCTGACAACATGGCAAGGTCCTAGAGCCCTGGAGACCCTGAGGCCTGCTCCCCGGGTGCGCCCGCCATCATGGCTGATGGTCTTTCCTTCACCAGTGCCCCCCAAGCCCCGGCACTGTCCTGGACCTGGGCAGTGCGGGCACAGTCGCCTCAGAGCCAGAGCCCAGCAGGACGACAGGCGCTCAGTGAGGAGGCGCTTCTGCCAGGTGCTGAGTCCCTGGTGGGCTCACTGCTCTGGGACAGAGCCCACGGCAGTCTCCATGCCTCTCCCGGGGCCCCTGCACCCTCCTGGGCCCTCCTATAACCTCAGCGCTCCTGCGCGCACCCTCGGCAGGCCCTTTCGCGTGGTGAGCACTTTAAGAAGACAGGAAAAATGCAAAGCAGCTGTTTCTCTCACCTACACCCTGGTCGGGGTGCCCAAGACACCCTGGGGCCCTGGGCAGGGCCGGAGTCCACGCGGGGTGCCGTCCTGCTCTGCGCGGCCGGCTGGTGCCCGGCCAGAACCATCGCCAGACCCGCGGCAGGTTGGCCAGCGTGTGTCACTCCTGCCTCTTCCCCAGCCCATAGCCGACCCCTGGTCCTCTTGGGCGGCAGTGCAGCCATGGCAAATCTGTCCATCCCAGAGGTCCTCGGCGTGTCGCGGAGCTGCCTCCCCCGGGACATGTGCGTGGGCCGCACCGTGAGCAATGCGGGGGCTGCTTACCAGGCGCAGACTGCAACACGGGGGGCCTTCAGAGCGCCATGCAAGCGAGGGCGCCGTCCGTTTCCTCAGCAGCCCGGGGTGTGGGTACCGTCGTCCTGGGCGAGCGTCCCACAGTGGGGGGAGAGGATGAGGACCTGTGACAGAATCAGGACAGGCCACCCCCTCCCCCACGTGCCCACGTGCTGGAAGGAGTACCAGCAGCAACCAGCGCCCTCTCCCAGGAAGGGAGGGCTCGAAGGGCGGGGACGAGTGACGGAGCCTGAGTTTTCGGCAACGCTGGCTGCAGGAGGCCTGTGGCATGCGCAACCTTCCTTTCATCTCTGGAACGAGGCGGAGCTGATGGTTGACAGGTGGAGATTCCATAGAGTTGGAGCACTGATGATCAATAAACCAATAATAAGTAGAGAAATATGGATGGCTAGATAGATGATGATGTGATGAGATTGATGACAGACAGATGATGCATGGATGAGACTGATAATGGATAGACAGATGGGTAGAGGGATTAGGTAGATGATGGATAAGTGATAGATGGGTAGAGATAGATGATGGATTGATAGAGATAGGTAATAGAGACAGATGATAGATGGAGGTAGAGAGAGATAGATAATAAGTAGATGATAGAGATGGATGATAGATGACAGATAGATAGACAGGTAGGTAGGTGGATGTGTGGACCAGACAGACCAGAGATGGACACAGGCTGACGTGAAGGAGGCCATCCCAGGCCCAGTGCCGGCCCCCCGCCCACCTCTGGCCCCTCCTCGTGTCTCTTCTGCTGACTCGGGATGTTCTAGCTGTGCTTCTCTTTATGAATGTGATGACAAGGGTCATGGTGGGCACTAATGATGTTCTTCATCATGCCGGGACGACAGGCTCACAATAAGCAGAGCTAAGCAGACAAGTCCCGCTGCTGGGAAATCTCTGTCGCTGCTGGGAAATCTCTGTCGCTGCTGTCCCACCTAGAGTCCATGCCGACCAGGGCTGGGGTCAGAGACAGGTCACCTCTGGATGGCACCAACTCCTCCGATCCCAGCTCTGCTGACCATTGGCTGTGTGACTTGACCACTGTGGGCTAGCCTCTCTGAGTTTCAGGTCTCCCATCCTAATGTTGGGCAGCATTCAATATAGCTGGTTATAGCTCACTGAAGGAGGAATCAAATGACCTGTAGATTGCAGAATTTGACTAATTAAGAGACACGGGTTATTATTCTCCTGACATGTTCACTAATAACCTCAAGGGTTTTACAAGAACAGTGACAATGATAACGATGATGGCGGTGGTGATGGTGGTGATGATGACGGTGGTGGTGATGGTGATAATGATGGTGGTGATGGTGATGGTGATGGTGGTGATGGTGATGATGGTGGTGGTGGTGGTGGTGGTGATGGTGGTGATGGTGGTGGTGATGGTGGTGGTGATG
>RJWH01006018.1:0-15125 GCA_004363575.1 Solenodon paradoxus | reverse complement strand
CAGGCATCTCAGAGACAAACCTGTGATGTGGGCATACAGTCAGGGCTGGAATTTGACCCAGGATTCTGCCAGTCTCTGGTCTCTGCACCCATCTATCTCTTTGCCCCCTGGTCCCAGGTCCCTAAAGTATTCTGAGGCTGAGCAGAGGACTTCCAGGCCTGGGAAGCCCCACTACTTCTTCCAGCAAGCTGGAGGGCCCTACCTTCACACCCATATTTGGGATGACCTCCTCCAGGGAACCACACTCAGGCCTCAGCCGGGGGACCAGGTGCCCTGGGCATGGCTACAGAGTTTTTCCCTATAGGGTCTTAGGGTCTGTGGGTTCTGACATAGCCCCTCCTGGTCTCCCAAACAAGAACTCCTCATCGAGGAGGGGAGATTCCATCTCTGGGTTCGAATGCCAGCTTCCAGCGGTGAGGCCCAGAGCTTGGCCTGGGCAAGGGCTGGGCAGCTGCCCCTGAGCAGGGAGTGGGTCCCCGGATGGGGTGGACTGTAGACACAGAGCTGACACGGTTGGTCAGGCAACAGACAGGCTGGGAGCTGGTGGTCTGGAGGCAGGGAGAGCCCCTAAGGAGAGGGACTGTCCTTGAGATCCTGCCCTATAAGAGGGTGGGCAGAGGCAGGGGCAGGAGGAGCCCTGGGGGCAGGCCTATGTTTCCAGCTCTCTGGGCACTTGGTTCCCACCCACACCGGAGCATCAGCCAGGGCCTGAGGGAGACACCTTCTATGTCTATCATTTCCTAGAGACACTGCCACCATTTCAGCTTCTCGGCACCTGCCATCACCACTGCCTGGCCGGTGGCCACACTGACCCATGTCAGTCACTGACCTCAGGACAGCTGCTGTGGACAGAGGCCAACTCAGGAGCCACCAAGACCAGCTGACGGCCAATTAGAAACAGAGAGGGGGCTCAGGTGCCAAGCAGCGTGGTAGCCGGAGTGCGTGATCATCCTGCATGGCCTCTGGTGGCCGTCCAACCAGCTGCCACTTGTGCAGCCTTGTGACCCAGAAGTCGCCTCCTGGGCAGCACCTTCGAGCATCTCCTGAGCAGGTCACCTCAGATCAGCCCCAGCAGCCTGCTCTGGCCGTCTCCCAGTGTCCCTCCACCGCCAGCTCCAGGAGACACAGCCCTGGGCAGTGTGGGGACAGTGCGGGGACAGCGGCCCCTCTGGCGGCTCCTGATTTTGATCCCAAACAGCAGTGGACACCACAGAGATATCTACCCTCCTGGCCATCCCCGGCCTTAGGAGGTGGCAGAAGTCAGTTCTGTCCCAGTGCAGCCTAGAGTCTCCCCCATGTGCCCCTGAGTCTGGACACCCCGCCACCAAGCAGAACTGGCCATCACAAGTCTGGGAGACGTGCAGGTCCTGTGACAGGTGCTTCTTCGGGGCCAGGGCAAGGGAGGTGAGGCCGAGCAGGCGCCACGATGGGCAGGTGACCCCAGCATGTCCCAGAATCGAAGAGGAAATGGGTCACGTCTGCCTGGCTCCCTGTGCCCGTCTCTGAACATGTGTCGTGTCAGACGGGTATGCGACGCGGCGGGCCTCCTTCGGGGACAGGAGAGAGAGATCCCAGCCTCGCGGACGGAGGAGAGCGGGGCGGCTGACCGCACCCCGAGGGCAGAGGTCGGAGGACACGCCGTGGGCAGCTGAGTGACATGAGACTGACTCTCCTCTTCAGAGTTGAAACCAGAACCAACTGCATTGTCACGGGGGTCGGGGTGACATTGGAGGGGGTCAGCACTGTTAAATGGGGACAACCCCCGTCAAACAGGGACAAACGGCCACCCTAGTGCCTGAAACCAGGGCAGAGCTGCAAACCAGGTGGGAATCGGGGCCAGCGTGGCGAGGCCAGGACAACCCCGGCCCAACTGGGTCACGCGGTGACCCCGAGCGGCCCCGGAGTGCAGATGGCCAGTGTGACGCGTCTCTCACTCTCCCCTTTGTGTGCCGCGAGTTTGCTTTCTAGCGCTGAGCTCTGGGAGTGTTTTCTTCACCTCAGCTGAATCCCAGTCCATTATCAGACACATACTGCTGCGAATTTTCTCCAGATGCGTGTCTTTCCTTTCATTTTCTTAATGGTGTCTTTTGAGCTGATGAAAGGAGCCTTGTCCTTCCCAGGAAGCGCTCTGCCTATGACAAGAAACAAGCCGCGTCTGGAGTCTTTGCAACCTTGTTAACGAAAATGGAGCTGAGCGGTTGCGGAGAATTAGGTCGTGGGCGCGTCCAGGCACATCCAGGAGCTTCGAGATGCATCCGCAGACGCCCACGAGGCTCGGACAGGCCCGCCTCGAGGGGGCGCTGGAACCCGGCCGGGAAACCCAGCCGGGACCCCCGCGGACCTTCCGGAAGGGACCACGGCTCCACTGATTCTCGCCTGGTGGCTGTCAACCGCCGGGCCGATCCCCACTGTCCCGCCTTCTGGGTGGGCCCCGTCGGAAGTGCGAGCACAGATCCAGGCTCTCTTGGGTCCGCGTCTCCCGGGCTGAAATGCGGATAAAGCCCCCAGGAAGCGCGTGTGTTTTCTCCAGGCAGGCGGTGTTCATGCGGGGACCGTCTCCTCATAGCCAGAGCTCTCGCTGGGCTGTGTCTCCCAGAAGGCGCCCCGCCGGCCGTCATCTGCGCCTGTGCGGCTGAGGCCGACCTTCAGCTGCTGTGTAATACACAGTCAAGGCCGCGTCCATCTCTCCCACACAGACCCCCGGCTGCTCCTTCACATCCCAAGTCCCTCTGCGGCCACCGCGCAGTGACGTCGGAAGGCAGTAGCGGGGAGACATCTGACACCACGGTCTGTCAGGCAGGCAGCACACACTCTACAAACGTGTCTCCGCAGCTGCCGGGACGGCCAGCCCACAGCCGGGCCAGGCCTCTGGTCCCCGCACCCCTCCACCTGCTCGCGGGTCTCCAGGACACGGAAGTGAGCACACACCTTGCAGAAAGCTCACAAGATTAGACCAGCATGTGCAGCTGGGCCTCATCCTCCTCCAGGCCTCTGTTCCCACCCAGCCATTGCCCATGTCCACACAGGGGACCTGCTCAGGGCTTCCTCGGGCCGGGCAGGCAGGACCCTCGCCGTCCTTGGTCACGTGCTGCTTCCAAGGGAGGGATGTGGATAAAATGAATCTCTAGGCCAATAAAGCAACCGCAAACGCGCCACTTCTAGAACAGACACAGGACCCCCGAAAGGGTAGGACACAGGGCGGACGGGCCAGCAGATGTTCCCCTTGGCATCTCTGCCTAAAACCTCAGAGCCCTGCAGAGAGCCTCCTGTCCTCCCACATTGCAACTCCTTGCCTCCCTCCCGGCCCAGCGCAGGTCAGCTCAGACCCCTCAGTTCCTCTCCCGTCCTATTTCTAAGCCCCTGGGCTCACCAGCCCTGGGTACATGCTCATCCATGAGTGGAGCCCCATCCCTGAGAGAAGGAGGCGGGCAGAGCGGGAGACGGTCCAAAGCAGCCACCCTGGAGTCCTGCTGCTGGACCAGAGGGTCAGACCCTGAGTAGACTCTTGCCCTTGGCCCAGCTGCCTGGGCAGAACAAGGGCCTCAGGGCCTCCAGGGTGGGAGGGGCCATTTGATCTGAACCCTCAGCCGAAGCTGGGTACCCCTCAGTCAGCCCCGCAAGGGGCCACCCGAGCACCTCTGGCCCTGGCAGTTGGACCACGCGAGGGAGTGGGCCCGGAGCCTCGAGGAAGGAAAGCTGGTGCTCTCGGGGCGGCCGGGTAAAGATCCCTTGTTGTATGGTCCAAGCGAGGAAAAAGCACTTTTTATTTTTCTGGGCAAACCTAGCATGTGTCAGAAAACCCTGCACCTTCTGTGTGGACCACTTGGGAAAGTTGACCAGTCTTCTTCTGAGACCCCGAAATGAGTCCTTGGCCTTGAGAGGGGCCCCATGGGGCCTGAAGATCGCTGGCTGCCCCACGCCCCTCGAATGGGCAGGGCAGAGCGCTGAATGGAGTTGACCGTCCCGAAGGTGCCGTCTTAGACCCGGGGGCCCAGGCGGGCGATCCGGGCCAGCGAGTCTGCTCACAAACTCACAAACCTATTTTGAGAAATGGGGACATCAAAAAATAGAAAGTCCCTCATTCCGTAGCCCGACACGCTCATCCAGAGAGCCGGTAATAAGCTAAGACAATAGCTCCCAACCCAGTGACATTTTCACAATGGCATCTTTTCAAAGGACTGCAGCATCTTTGAGGGAAAAATTAGCTAAATTGCCTTTAAAGACAGCACGGGAGGTGCCAGCTGACTTGGGGCAAAAAAAGTGGGCTGAGTGGTGAAGGGCGGCCCCGCGGCCCTCCTGCGGCCAGGCCGGTGTTTAGGGGCCCGAGTCTCGCTCCCAGTGCGGTCATGGCCGCCGACACTGCTGTGGGCAGACAGGAGCTGTTTGGGGAAATACTGGTAGGAGTGGCTGAAGTTATATTGGTTTCTACCAGTGCTTAGTCAACAGTGTCCCAAACCCAGGGAAGGTGTCTTGCTTATCACAAGCGATAAATGCCCAGGTCAGAAGGCGTTCAGTTCTTGCGTTCCGAGCTTTGGGTGATTCTTTCCCTTCTTTCCAGGCATTTCCTGCAGGCTTGGTTTTGACCAGGCCAAAGGGGCATCACGAGCACCAGCTGGAACGTGGTTTCCAAAATCTATGAGAATAAGGAGCCTCTTTTTTCTTACTTTCCTGATTTCCGGGCACCAGAATGGATCTGGGTAGAGCTTGGTCCTGAAGATTCCCCACCATGACTCAATGAGGGTCTCGATCACGGCGTATGAAATCTGTACCAGATCTGTGTGAGGCGTGAGATGGATGTTACCTGGGCCCTGACAGCTCCCTCTCCAGGAGGGAAAAGACTGTCTCCGCGAGATCAGAGAGTGTGAAGGGCAAAATGAGGGAGGCAGTGACCCCAGGAAGCAGTCCTGAAACAGGACGAGGCAGGGCTGCCTCTGCGGAGAAGGGGCCTAAGGCTCAGGGGCAGAGCTGGGGCGGAGGAGCTGTCGGTGCCGGGGCAGCGCGGCCAAGGAGAGAGTGGAGCACGGAGGTGCGGGGGACCCAGGAGCGCAGAAGACATGCGAGGCCTGGAGCTGTTAGAAACGACAGCGTAACAGCTTCCTGGTGCCGGAGTGGAGCTGGGTCTGTGGGTGAAAAATGTGGCGACGGTGAAAAACGATGGCGGGCGTGGGGATGCACGGAAGGAAATGCTGTGGGTCTTGAATGGCACCGCCGCCCTGCCAGTCCTAGGAAGACCCAGCTTGGAGCCAATGGTTGGGGGTCTGGAAGAGAGGCTGCAGGGGAAATGGAACTAAGGTCACCTGATGACCTGGCCAGGGGAAAACGGTCTGGAGAGGCTGCTGGCGACGGTCGTGGGCAGACAGGAAAAGAAAACCAAACAACATAAGCACAAAGGTGAGCGTTGATCCCAGGAGACACAGAAAGCCGTCCGTCTAAGTCAGAGAAACGTTCTCTCGCTCGACTCAAAAGCAGCTGCAGCAGCGCGATGCTGAAGGACAATCAGCCGGCACTGGGCAGGCAGGGACTTTGACAGGAGAGGGAATTCTGACGTGAAGAGAAGTGAGCCCTTGAAAATCATTCTGCCGGTACCGCTTAAAACGGATTAACAAGAGGCTGTAGTAAGAGTGATATTTCTTGCAAAGCACAGATGATGTCAGTGCTCACAGACGGACGAGAGCCGAAACCAGACGGGGAGCTGGTGTGGGGACTGTTATTTCTCCTCAGATGGCTTTCGGCGCTGTTGACATCCACACAGTCACACACACCCTCAGAGGCACACACAGCACACACACGATTCCACTCAGAGACACAGACGTTCATTTACAAACAGACAGAAGAGAAATGATATGAGCAGCCCTTGCCTTCAGCCAGGATGTGAGTCCCCAAGAGAGAGAGCTCCTGGGGGCATTTCTGGAAGACCCCAAACCTTGTCATCCTCAGGCGTGTGTGCCTTTCAAGTCCTCCTTTTCCCTGTTACTTCCCCAAACCTGGAGCTGCTGGGCAGGCCGAGACCCAGGCCACCGAGGGTCGGGCTCCCAGTTTGCCTTCGTGCCGCCCTCTTCGCTGGGAGTCAGGGCCCCGCCCTTTGCCCGCCGGCGCCCACGGGCGCCGATTGCTCCACAGTCCACGCTGGCCGTCCAGGGGTGTCTCACCACCAGGCCGCCTGTGCATGTGGCCAGTCCATCGGGAAGCTCGCCCGGGTCGCTGCCCTTGAACGTGGCTCGCCCCGTGGCCCCTGGGACATAAGTCCTCCTTGCTGCTGCAGCAGTGATCGTAACCAGCCACCGTGGGTCACACGGGTGACCGTGTTCCCGTTCAGGGGAAGAGGGGCATCCCAGCGAGGGTCCCTCCTCTCCATGCTCCACGTCCAGCTACCTCCCACCCCCTCGCCCCTCCCTGTGCTCAGTCCTGCTTGGGACCCGCAGCCCGGGGACACTTCTGAGTGGCCGGCCCCATTCCTGGGCTGGGACAGGCTCAGAGCTCTCCTGCTGGGACTCACGTGGGGATTCAGGGATGAAAGGGGGCAGGAGGACCTCGCGGCTTGTACCCCTCCCTCGTCTCCATCACAGGTGGTGACCCAGAGGCCCCGCGTGGGAGGTTTCCGGGAGCAGCCCTGGCCCCTCTCCTGAAGTCCTGTCACAGGCTCATGGCTCCGGGGAAGCCAATGCTGGGGACAGCGGGGTCGGCGGTCACGCAGACGTGGGTCCCAGCTGACACCAGAGCCTCGGTTTCCTTTTGAAAGGGGAGGGTCTGCACCCCAGGTTTGGGTTGCGAGGAGATTTAAAGCAGAGACTGAGAGCCGGAGCCCCGGGAAGAGGCAGGGGCGGCCCTCCGTCCGGCCTCCGTCCCTCCCTCTCACATTTCCTCTTCGCCGCTTTACAGGTCCCTCGAAGGCATCCTCAGTGTGACCGCAATGTGTTGGAGGAAAATGCACAGAAAAGTCACACGTTGACAAAACACCTTGTCCCACCTCGGGGACAATGTCCGTGTTTTCTAACACCTTTCTCTTGTCACAGGATATGACACAGCGAAGAAGGCAGCTTGCGGGATCCCTGCCGCTCTTCTTGACAGCTGTGAGCCCAGCCCGGGGCAGGGCGCCCGCGGGGGCCGGAGGGGGCGCAGGTGGGGGCGCACCTGGGAGCTGCAGCCTCCGGAACGGGCACCGCCCCCTTGGTTTAGAGACTCCTCCGAGGGATGAAGGTGCAAAGCCATTTTCGAGCTGTCTCCTGATGCTGGGCTTCGGTTTGTTTCTCGAGAAGGAAAGAAGGGAGAGGAGGGAGAAACCGCTTCGCCTGTTTAGCGGTTCGTGTTCCGTGTTCACCCAGCCCCTGAGCTGCTGCGGTTCGCACACCGGCAGGGCAGCTGCCCGTGCCCCCAGGATACACGCCTTTGTCGTTAGAGGAAGGCAGGCAGGAATGAGGGCAGGGAGACAGGCAGGAAGAGAGGAGGGAGACACAGCATTTATTTAGTGGTTCTTACTGGTTGTTCCCCTGTCCTGGGAGGCGAGTGTGGGCCCTCGGGCTTTGAGTGGACTATGCTGGAGCTGCAGACTTAACACCTGAGTCTCCAGGCCTAGGGTTTATTTTAATCTCTCTGTCTCTCTCCCTGTCCCTCCAGGAGCTCAGCTCCCAGAGGATGCTGTCATCAAACCCCCAGGTTCTGACTGGGTGACTCCTCTCCACCTCACGCCATCCCTCAACCCGTCACCACCTCTGCCGTCTTCGCCAATCCAGTAGCCTTTCTCAGCAGCATGTGACACGCTGGCCGCCCCTCCTCCCATGCCAGGGAGAGTCGGCGGCTGCACCAGCCCTGAGGACACTGGCTGCTTCTCCCACTGCCCACGGAGAGGACGGAGCAGCTACCTGACACCTTCAGGAGGGGGAACAGCAGCAGGGCCCGAGGGGGCAGCAGCTTGACGGTGGCCCCTGTCCTCTTCCCTTCTGTCACAAGGGCACGAGGGCTGGGGTCTGCCCTCAGTTCCCCTCTGGCTGCCCCACGTGACAGGTCTGAACAAATCGGGGTACGGCTGCCTGGAGCGTCTCCCCTTCCTGTCTCTGGGGCACACAGCAGTGCTGGGCATCACACGGGCGTGGAAAGATGGAGTTGCTGGCACAGGGGACACTCTGCCTGGAAGGCCCAGTGGGTCCCTAGAAAGCGGGCCTGCGCCACCCTGGTGTCGGTCTCCCCTGCCGGGGGGAGAAGGACCCCTGGAGCAGGGCTGGGCCGCACCCCCTGCACGGCACATCCCGACCCTGGCTACGCGTGAGCCCCGGGCCCGGCGCCAGAGTGAGGGGGTCTGCAGGCGGGCCTGCGAGTTCTCCTTCCTCACACACTCCCAGGTGAGCCTGCCGAGCACAGCCCTCTTGGAGCTGCACAGTGGGGGACAAGGGAGCCGCGCGTCCCGCGGAGACACCGGGAGCCAGCGCGCCTTCCCCTCCTCCTGCGCCTTCGACGCCTCCTTCCCGCCAGGCCACCACCCGTGCTCCGGTCCGTCGAATCGTGCTGCTCTCGGAGCAGGACGGCGTCCTGTGCCGCCTGTCCGTGGTGGACCCACCTGGGCCAGCGCTGAGCCGGGCGGCATCTGCCTTTCTCACAAGCTCCCGCTGATGTCTCTGGGGCGACCAGAGACCACAGACCAGAGACCTCAACAGGCAGGTGGGAGAGCCCGGGGTGCGGGCTGGCAGGTGGGGGTGCGGCGTCGCTACCTGCGCTGAGGCCACGGGCCCTGTCTGGAGCGCCCTCTCCCAGCCCCAGCAGCCCCATCTGCACGTCCTCCTCCTCGACCCTCGATGGAGATGCAGTGGTTCCGAGTCCGTCCCCCGAGCACACAGCTCACTGACACCTGCCCCTCGTTCAGTCACCCCACCGTGCGCCCTGCGAAGGAGAAGTCTGAAGGGCAGCCCGCGGGTGACCGGGACAGAGCGCGCTGTCCTGTCAACGGGGCTGAGCTCCAGCTGGGAGCAGAGGGAGGAGAGTGGGGGTGCGGGAGGAGGGAGGACCAGCTCACAAGCAGCGACGACCAGGCCCTGGGGCAGCATTTCCACCTGTGCCCACTGGAGCCAGTGGGGCTCAGGGCCTTCAGGGTCCCTCTTCCTCGGGGCGGGGCCTCCAGAGCCAAGCTCTGAGCGACCTGGTGGTGTGTAAGTGTGGGCCCAGGTAGGGTTCAGGTGTGGGGCTCAGGTACGGTCATGGGTATGGTCTTGGGTATGGTCTCGGGTTCTGGCTCACGTTGGGACAGATGCCAACCCCCACTCTGCAGAGGGAGCGCGTGTCAAAGGCTCACTAGCTAACTGGACGGGCTGGGTGGAGAGAGAATGGAGTAGCCCTCTGGGCGGGTCCTCGGGGTGGGCAGTCCCAGGAGAGAGTCATGCAGAACGTGGGGACTTGGGGGAGGACAGGTGGGTTTGGGAAGGAGCTGCTGGTTTACAGACAAGGGAGACTGCCCTCTGCAGCGGTCGGCGGTGCCCTGCTGCTGTGGCCTGTCGCCTCTGCGGCCACCTAGCCCACGGCCCCTCCGTGGCCCCTTTCTCTCCCTCGACAGGGATTTAGCCAACGCACGGGATTCCTTCTGGAACACCCCACTCCTCACCTGGCCCAGCTGGCCCGCCTGCAGGCCACCGCCTGTCTCCCACCTGTCACCACCCATGCGCCTGTGTGTGTGGTGTGGGCGCACTCAGAGCAGGCCCAGTGGAGGAGCATGCGACAGTCAGGTCCTGCGGGGCTCCCCGCTCTGGCTGGGCCCTGAGGGAAGCTGTCTTCACGCAGGACCAGGGACTGGGTTTGCAGGCCAGGGCCGAGCACGCCAGGTGGAGGGGACAGCTCGGGCAGAGGCTGCGAGGCAGGGGCGAGGCAGACCAGGGGAGCGGGACCACTGCAGCCTTTGCAGGGAGGGCCAGGTGCGCCCATCAGACGGGAGGAAACATGGGCTGAGCCTGCCGGGGCGCGAGCCGGGTACAGAGGAGGCTCTGCTGCATGGAGGGCAGCCCAGGGGGCCAGCAGACAATGGCCACCATCAGGGCTGTTCTCAGAAGGACACAGGCCCCTCAGGGTTCCTGCAGATGGCTCCTGGGCAGTGACCAGGAGGAGGCTGGGTGGATAAAGAAGGAGAAAGACGGACAGACGAGCTCTCTTTTGAAGAGAGGTTGAAGAACTTGCTGGGATTGAATGGAACGCAGGAGCCGGGGTGACAGGACAACGCTGGGGTTCTGACCGGGGCAGCACCAGTGCAGTGGAGACGGGGTGGGGAGGGCGGGCTCAGGCAGGGGCTCTGTGGGGGCCAAGGAGAGCTGGGGGCCCCGGCGCCCGTGCCCACAGCCGGGCTCCTGTTCTCAGGGGTCCTCCTCCAGACCGCGTGTCAGACGCCGCCGCCCCGCCCGCTTTGTCGCTGCACGCCCGGCACCAGCGCTGACGGCGCGCGTGCTCCCCGAGGACAAGCAGAAGCGAGGCTGTGTGGCCGTCCGGCGGCGGGTCAGCCCTGGGGCACGTGGGCCTCTGGCTCCCTCGACATCCCCTTTAAATCCGCTGCGGCAGGGCTCCTTTGGGGCTGCCCGCCTCCATGTTTTGTGACTGATTCAAAGAAAGCAGCATCCCAGCTCCGGCAAGCAAACGCCGTCATTGACCTAAATCGCTCGGGTCCAGCACAGTCCCCGCGGGCACCGCCTTCAGAGGTGGCCGAACAGCGCAGCCCACGCGGCGCTCCCGGAGGCCAGGGAGGCGACACGGAGCCCCCCGGCCTCGACAGGTGGCGGCACGCGGACCAACGCCACAGCCCGGAGTCCTCCGCGTCGCTGGCCCGCGGGCTCGGGAGCGGCAGGCGCAGGGGCAGTTCCCACGCGCGCCTCAGCCTCGGCGTCCCCTCAGCTACCTGTCCCACTGGGCCACCAGGCTCTGGTCTCCCGCCGGCTGCAGCAGGAAGCTCCCCTGTCTGGGCGGGTGAAGCGTCACACTTGTGAAGCAAGTGCGTGTCCTCCTTAGAGTGGCTGCTCGGGCCGCCGCCCGCCTGGACGGGTGGACAGCAGGATGGGGACGGGGGTGCGGGACAGGGCTGGCAGTGCCGGGGGCCAGCGCCGGGCTCTTCTGAAGGTGAAATGAACCTAGTGACCTGAGGGTGTCTGTGCCTCAGGTTGGACTCCCGGCGGTGGAGGGCGCCAGGCGCCTGAGCTTTGTTAGCGACACACGCGGGTTCTGGAACTTCGCCTCGCACGTGTGCATGCACGTGTGCATATGACGCGCCTTCACGAGCATGTACACCTGTGCACCTGTGCTGGCAAAGGTGCCCATGCGCCCACGCATACTGTGTGCACGTGTTGTATGTGCACCATCTCACGTGTGCACACCTGTACACGTGTATACGTGTGTGTGCACAGATGCACGTGTGTGCGGTGCTGTTGCATGCACCTCATCGTAGTCGCCCGGGGCTAACACGTCAGCCTGTGTGTGCTGCTCGGCGCCACCCCGCTCAGCAGACTCCTGACGGTGACGCACACGCAGGATGAGGGTTCAGGAAGTGATTCCAGAGGAGGCCAAGGCGCGGGGTGCAAGCAAAAGTGAGGGCACCCAGGACCTCGGGATCTCAGAAAATCTGCCGATATGCTTCGGTGAAAGTACATCCCAGGCACTGCACGCAACGGACTTCGACTGAAAGTAAAAAGGGCCGTTCACTTGCTAGTGTGGCCGGCTGCCCCATCCTCTGCCTGGAGACCTGCTCTGGCGAGCGAGGCTCGTCGCGGGGGTTAAGAGGGCCTCCTGCCAGTTCTGAAGGGTGACTCTGCTTCTGAAGTTTGAAAGTCTCTTGACAGGAAGGACGTTGCTGAAATCGGCTGCCTAAGAAGCGCAGTTCAGGGCTCAGTTCTGTCCCCGCTGCCTCCCCAGGCCGCTGTGAGGCCAGTGGAAAGGACAGGTCTCAACCACACCCAGCAGGGTCAGGGCTTGTGTCCCATTTTAGAGTCGGCCCTTAAGGCCCAGAGAATGGCACGAATTACCCAAACTCACAGCAACCTGTCCAGGGTCCTCAGTTGTCTGAAGAGAAAGCAGTAGCCGGTGAAGCAGAGTAGAGATTTGTGAGGACGGTGAGGGCTCACAACATAGCCGGAAGAACGGGACAACGGCGCCCCACAGCTGTGCAGCAGGTGCTGCGGAACCGGTCAGGACCTGGGGCCAAGTGCCCAGGGACCCACAGAGCCTGGCTCGAATCAGACCTTCACGCCCAACTGGCCCAGTAACTCAGGTGCATCTGATTGGCTAGGAAGTTCAAAGGCCATGACCAGGTTGGCTAAAATGTTTAGGACAGTCCGACCTGATTGGCCGAGTGATTCAGGGCAGGGCTCTGATTGGCGGGGAGGCCCAGGGCAGGGGCTCTGATTGGCGAGGTCCAGCGTGTTCCCACGTCCAGCACCCAGGATCGTGGGTGCCTTCTGCTTCTGACGGGAAAAACCTGGCCCTTGTAGGGCTGGGGGGACAGAAACTGGCCCCCCCCATCTGTGCTCCACCGTGAGCCATGACGGGGAGTCGGGCGAGTCCCGCTTCCTGGAGCCTGAGCCCTTCCCCCAGTTCTGCCCCTCTAAGCCCCTAGTTCCAGTGGGGGCCGCTTTCCTCCTCTGATGCTACCTCCAGAGCCATAGGGCCAGCGCCCAGATTGCAGCCTATCTCCGGGAGCGTGGCCAGCGGACGCATAAGCACCACAAGGACAGCGTCATCTCCACAGCGTCCCTATCTCGCTCCAGGTGACGACGCCACCTCGGCTCCAAGCTCGCCGCCCCGCGAATGGGTCGATTGCACAGATAAGCTCGGCCGCCATCTGCTCCTCTGACAGCACACCCGCTTCGCACCTGCCACCGGAGCAATTATTGATGACGCCCCCCACACCCACCCAGACCCGCAGGGGTGACAGCTCTGCTCACCGCAGGAGGGCTGGTGCCGGCGGCTGGACCTCACCTCCTGGCGATTATTTCTCATGTGCAAGGCCAGTGTTTGCTGGGCTGCGTTCCCCTGAAATGTCCGCCGAGGTGAACGAGAAAGACATTTGCTCGTGGGCTTTCACGTGAGCCATCTTCCTAGGGTGTTCTGTGACTCAGCTCGAGTTCAGGGTTTCTCTGGGGTTCCACAGGGCACAGCTATATCGTGGGGGTGGTGGTACGTCCAGCGCCGTCCGGCTGCCAGCACGGGAGGTGTCAGGCCCCCAGCTCCACGTCTGTCCTGGGTCTGGGGCCTGAGGGTCTGCAGCGTCCACTCCTGAAGATCAGCAGAGTCCTGCCTTCCTGAGGGCTGCTTGCCGCTCAGGGACGCGCTGTCCCGGGGCAGCTGTCATGCCACATGCATCCCTCAGCCTGGCTCACCCACCCCCAGCACCCCGGGCGCCCCGGGCCAGGCACCCCTGCTCCGCCTGAGCACGGCCCTAGCCAAGTGGGAAACCGGCTGACCAGGCCACGGCCCCGAGCCAGTCAGAGCCCTTCGGCTTCGAAGTTTGGAAGGGTGGGCGCTGCAGCCCCACTCCCAGAGGCAGCCGGCAGAGGCAGAGGTAGCAGCGAGTGACCCTGCCTCATTGCCACTGTGAGTCAGCGTGTCCACCTCTCTGTGCCCACTGACTGCAAGCCTGGAGCTGCCAACCAGTGATTCTTGTAGCAACTGGGAGGAAGCTCTGCCACCCTGGTCCAGGGTGACAGGTCAGGCTGGAGCATAATTAGGGTGCCCCCGGGCACCCGACTGCTCACCGACCCACACAGACAGGGTGCTGGGGGCCGGAGGAGGCCATGTCTGGGACAGGCTCTGGACCCCTGGAGGGTGGTGGGGTCCCCACAGCATTTCCTTCCCTGAGGAGCTTCGGGGTCCAGTAGCCCACTGCAGACCAGCCATACCCCAGGAGCCTGTCTTTTCTAGCAAATAAATCCAAATCACAGAAAGACAAAGTCTGATTGTTCCAAGCTGATTATGCAACTTTTGATTCATCGTAGCTGTAATAAATATACACGAAGTGCAGATCTACATGCTGGCTTCCAGCAGCCGCATAACGTCACACCTTGCCTTCTAAATCTCTGGCAAAGTGCAGTGTTTGCATCAGGGACACAGAAATAATGTTTGGACACCAAATTGAGCTTGAATAAGGAGATTAAAAAGGAGAGAACTGCTGGTCCGTCATTTTCCATCTCATTTGGCGGCAATTTTGTGGGTCTCTCCCCAGGATGAGCCAGGGCCTTTTGTGTCCTTAATGCAGCTGAGCTCCCGGACAGCGGAGGGGCGTCCACTTGCTCCGTGGTCACAGCTCTGGCTGAAATGACTGGGACCAGGGCTCCTGATGGGCCCTGCAAAAGGGGAGCCTCTTCTGTGCCATTGTATCGTCGGGTGTTGAACTCCAGCACCAGGAGTGTGGTGGGTGCTGGCATTACTCAGGGGTACGCCGAATCCCAGGGGGCCAGTCCTGAGGCTCTGCTTCCCATCTGGCAGAGTCCAGGCCCAGGGCAAGAGGGAACAGGACCCACTCTGGTGTGGACAGTGGACCCACAGAGCTGGGGGCCCAGAGCCACAGGACAGCCTGGGACCCCTGTGCCCCAAAACACGAAAGCACCTCCCAGAAAGGCCCAAGGCCTTGACTCAAGACGTGGAATGGGCGAGTGCACCCCCCTGCACTGCGCAGCCCAGCGGGGCAGAGCCCCTCCCCGGAGCAGGTCCTACCCTGCTCGGCGCCCCAACCCCCGGCTGCGCCCCCCCACAACCCAGCCCCTGCCGGATCCTGTAGGAAGGAAACTCCGACCTTGCAGTCTCAGGGTGGCGTGGCACCCATAGAGCTCCCTTCATTTTGGGCTTCTTCCTGAACCCCCTAACTCACAATCCCCTGCCTGAAACTCCTAACCCGCAGATCCCCTTGCTCACCCCCTAGCTCCCAGGTCCTGGTCCCCAGACACATGGTCCTAGGCGTCCCCACAGCCGAGGCCAGGCGCCCTGCAGTGGTCCAGCGGCCCTGGCCGAGTCCCGGGGCAGCTGCAGGCTCAGTGTCATCGGTAGCATGGAGGGAGGGGTGACCCCTGCATTCAAAGATGACACGGGAGGGGAAAGGGGCAAAGTGGGCGCAGGGTGCAAGGTTCCCGCTGCAAGAGGGCTGGCGTCGGGAGGTGAGCACGGCGGAGCAGGTGAGC
>RJWH01006017.1:0-62909 GCA_004363575.1 Solenodon paradoxus | reverse complement strand
ATGTCAGAGCATGTCTTCTCTGGCAGCGTTCACCTTTAAGTCTGAGATTGTCTACAAGTAACAAATAGTAAGATCAGGTGTTTTTTTAAAAGGAGATCCTTGTTAAAAGAAGCTGAAGGACAGAAATGGGTTAATTCACGACTAATATAAAACTAATCTGTATATTCCCTCCCACCGACTATAATAAACAGCAGCATGTTGTGTATGTTTTTAATAAAGATCCTGTTCCAAGGATGGCGATTAATGACAACACTAGATGTAGATTTGTCGGGCAATTCTTGATGACAATACTGAACTGAACTAAAGTGAGGTGTATCATCTATGTATGTCCACAGCTTCAGAGGTTCCTGAATATCTTCTCCAAAGTTAAAAGCCAGTATAAAAAGACGCTGAGAGGAGAAAAGGTTCATTTCTAAAACGTCACCGTGAATGTGACACTGCACTGGGCCACTCTCCGGTAAGTCCCTCTTCTATGCACTGCACTTGGCTCCAGTGATTCTACAGTCTCAGTATCAGCATCTTCCTTGAAATGCTGTTTGTCTTCTGAAACTGATTTCCAGGAACGACATTTTCAGGTTCCATCTCTTTACCTTCTCAGGGATTCTCCAGGTCCTGCGCTTCTTTTTCTGTCTTATTCGATCACAGTTTTATCTATCCTTTCTATTCAAACATTTCCAGACCAAAAATACATTTTTAAAATTCTTCAAAAAATTCCACTCCATCTCTTAAAAAACGAACACCTATCTTAAAACTTAGATGCACACCCCAAATATTAAAAACAAACACTTCTTTACAAAAACCAGTCTTTCCTCCCTCTGGTGTGTGAGAAATTATCAGCTTTCTGTGCTTTGGGACTCTGTGGGAGACTCCCAGGCCAGGCGGGCGATCGCATTAACTATCGGCACTGCCCTCTGCACCCAGGCAGAGGTTACAAAAAGATGTCTGGCCCACTAATCCAGCAGACCCTGCCTTGAGGAGATCTAGGCAAGAAGCCTGCTGTCAGAAGTATAAAACACAAAGTCAGGAAGCAGAAATAACAGGAAGGGAAAAATCACTACTTTCTTCTATTTTACCTAATACCACCCTGGGTTAAAAAAAAAAAAAAGCAAAGGTAGAAATGAAGAGCTAGGGAACTCTACTTTTTCTCCAAGGGTCCAATACCAACAGTCCCTTTCCAAGGTCCCAGATGCGCCACCACAGAGGCCTGGGCACTCTGCTTATGGCAGTGACCCTCCGCACCGAAGCCACCTTCACCCAAGCCGCTGCTTCTTCTCTAACTTAACTATACAATGTCTCTTATCCAAAGGGTCTGGATTTTGGTGTGAGAAGTCATCTACTAGCTTCTAGGACACTGAAGGCTTTACTTTATGTCTCTGAGCCTAAATTTCTCTTTAAAAGGAGAAGAAGAATCACACCTGCCATAGGGTTGCTGACAAGCTAAGTGTGCTGTAGAAAGGCTGGCTGGGGAGAAGACGCAGCCCTTCCAGAGGGGGCAGATTTCTGTCACTCGCACCGGTCAGGTAACCTTCACGCCCGCCCTGCTGGACATATGCTTTAGAAATAATACGTTCCTTCTCATGACTCCTGCAGTTTAAACAAACTTTAACAAACTGACTCTTTGAACTCACCCTGTGGGCATTCCCCTTTTTAAATTTCCTTCATATCAATCTGGTTTTGGTAACATTTTGTTTTCACGGCTGTTGTTTAAAACTTTCATAATTTAAAAACCTATTAAGCGGCTTGAAATTTAACTTAAAAAAAAAAAGGTGGTACTTTTTGTATCTCTCCCGTGAAATGACAAGAGCAGTGTGATGTGGTTGTGGCCTGTGCTGTTTTCAGACCCTGCATATGGACTTGGAAGCCATTTCCTGCACCTCTGCCTCTGACAGTCATCACTATAAATAAGAAAGTTACACATGCCATCTGTGTATTTTACTTATGGTTTTGTTTTTACTGCAGTGTTTGTTTGTTAAACAAAATACCTCTGGCATTTCCTCACCATTACTTCGGAATGACTTTGATGAGAAGCAAAGTGACATTCATTCCATGGAGGGCAGACATTAAAGCGAGGAGAGGGAGAAAAGTCTGGCAATGCCACTCATCTTGAGATGGGGCAAACAGAGCATTCCAATGAGGTTAAAAGCAAATTTAAACCTCCAGTATTCATTATAAGCAAATTTACAAATTAAACACACTGATTTTCTGAAAACAACTCCATTCCACAAAAATTTTCTCCTTTGTTTTTAAATTTCCATATATAAAATTTTTGCAAGAATCTTAAGTTTTTCCTTTTGGGGAATGATCAACCTATGAGAATAACTAGAATAAAACATTAAAAATATCAAAACTGTTTCTCTCACGTGTAATAATAACAGAAAGTAGTAGCTTAGATGGGGAAAACCAAACCCGCCTCACAGCTCCAACTCCCGAAATGTAAAGAAAAAGTGCCCTCATCTGGCCAAACAAAAAACATTTTAGGTGCACACTTTAACTACTGCTCGAGTCATTTTTAGACTTTAATTAGTATGTCAATAAATCTGACTGCTTTGAAAAATAAGAAGCAATCCAAGTATAATTTTCTTGTTGCCCTTTACTAAAATTTGCAGCTAAAAAATTATTTAGAGCAGGAAATACAAAGCGAATTTTATCATACATATTCAATCCCCAACCAGATACAGTAAAAATACATTGGGGAAAATATAAAATGTTACCAGTCGTCTTACCTGCAAAGCTATTCACTGCAAAATGGCATAAATAACTTTAATGATGAGACTGAATTATGCCTGTCATTTGCTATTATCAGGAAAAAATAACTTTGTAAAGCTTAACAGTGCTTCTTTTTTCTTCCTGAGTATTTCTAAAAAATAATATGCCATTTAAAGTTAAATGATGGCAATTTATTTATATTATTGGACCGGTATTTCTGCTAAACAGACCCAAGGAAAACCTGGAATGGACATAAAATTTCCAGCAGCTCTCTGACAGTGACATTACAATTGAATTGACAGGATGGGTAATCCTGTCATTAACAGTAATGATGACACAAATACTAATAATAGTAGAAGTCACTCAAATACTAGGCACATGCCAGACACTGGGGGACAGTAGGCAAAGCCCTCTGCCTCCCAAGAAGCCCCAATCCTAATCCCCGGAACCTTTGATTACAGTACCTTACCACCATACTTGGCAAAAGGGACTTCGTAGATGCAGTTAAATGAAGAGGAGAGGGAAAGGATGGAGAAACTGTTCTGGTACCCAGTGGCTGAGGTAAATCTGAGGGTCTTGAGATGTGGAGGAGGTTGGCAGAAGAGTCGAGTGAGACTGCAGAAGAAGGGCTGAAGAGACATATCACTGGCTTTCCTGCCAGGGAATACGGCAGCCTTGAGAGGCAGGAAAATGGATTCTACCTACAGCTTCTACCTTTGACCTATCAGTGCTGGGAGGGATACTTAACCTACAGAAACATATGAAAATAAATGTTACTTTAAGGCACATGTTTATAGTGGTTTTCAGCAAGAGAAAACAAATACTCTGTGCTGAACTCAGTACTCAGAGGAGGTACAACTGAGGTAAATAGGGACTATTATTAATCCTACCTTAGAGAAGGAAGCTAAGACTTAAAAAGGGACCAAGTTCACTAGCTTAAGGACACATCACCAGATGAATTTCAAATTTGGACTTATCCATCTGATATTATTATCCCACAAGGAGGATTAATGATGTCCTTCTATCTGTAAACATGATGCTAGAGACCTCTCCTGGGGTTGAGTATGTTCCACTGGTATCTCCCACCTTTACTTCAGATGAGATCTTCTTCTACTTAACTGTTGTTTGAAACCATTTACCCTCATTGATTTCTCCCCACTGAACCAACCATATCTTTTCTCTTCTATTTTTCATATCCACTGTGGTCATGCTGACTCAGGTACAAATCACCTGGATAAAAACATTATTCTCACTTCCTATGATCAGTTCCAGGCATGTAATGTCCCATGGGAAAGCTTTCAATAACCAGATAAAACCTTTAGGAATTTGACACCTTCAAAAGAATCTCAACTTATCTTTCCATCTTCTACTACTGTTTCACATATACTATACACCCCATCTCTCCAGGCTCAGATCCTGTCATTGTCTCACTTTCCATTCCTTTGTTGGGCCATGCTATTCACCTAGAATGCACTTCTCTCAAAAAATCATACTCATGCCCACAAAATAGCAAACCAGCCACAAAGCTCTATAAAATTTTGTTTACTACACTTACCAAAGTTCCTGCTTTGCCCAGCCCCATTAAATTTCTGATACTAATGACCTAGTGAGGTTTATAGAGGAGTATATATACCAATGACACCTTTTAGGTTAGCTATACCAGGTTCAAATCCTAGCTCTACTGCTTCCTAGCTTTGTGATGCAGGGCAATTATTTCACTTCTCTGATCTAAGTTTCCTTACCTGAAATATAGGAAAACAACAGTATCCTTCTCATAGAGTTTTATGAAAGACTAAATGAACTACAACATAGCGGGCTGGCTAGTTGGCACACAGACTCTTGATATTTACAGCAGTGCTCCCAAACAGTGGCAGGTTACACAGATGACGTGCTCAGCATCACCTTTCCTTCTCCCAGAAAGTTGCATCTTGGGATCCGCTCCACAGGCCCAAATTATGCTTCTGCTTCCACTAGGGATCCCAACTCATAAACCCTGGGAACAATATGGAGATCACCAAGATCAGTATCTCTTTCACCACTTTTCCCCTCTCGTCTAAGCCATCTCCCCACTCCCAGATCAAACCCTTAACATATTTTATTAACGTGCTCACCGTATTACAGATGACTCTATCTTAGATATTGGTGTCAATAACTGACTGCCCACTGTAAGACCCCGCTCTGCAGATGAGTCAGTCCTGCCAGCACTGGCTTCTCTAGCACCTCTTTTTCCATTACTGCAGCAAGGAAAAAGGTCCATAAGCGGCCACTATTGTTACTGGTATATGTCTATTTCACCTACGCAATTTTTTTTTTCTTGAGAGCAAGGGTGATTTAGAAAATCAACTTTGAATTCCCACAGATCTAAACACACAATCCTCTGTTTCATTGTTGATTAAGCTAATGGATGAAATGAGTCATACCTGACTCGTAGTTGAGTACCAATCAGCAAAAACGTTTTTGTATTTACCAACTCTCCCCTAACCACTGGCACTAAAACACAAAACACTGTGGATTTATCCTTGTTTATAATTACAACGGTTTTTTAAATGACCAACACCTTTACACTTCTCTCAGATTGTCGGTGATATTTTTCACATTATCTTAATTATCATAGATTAATGTACTAATAATCGGTTCTGTAAAGGGCATTTTAAAATATCAACAGAATACATTGCTGTAGCATTAATGTAGAGCCACAGTAATGCTTTTCAGAATCATTTTTACTATACTAAGTCAATAATAGTACCTCTAGCCTTCAGTCTCTATTGTAATGCTATAAAAATATTGAACTGCATTCCAGATTTCAAGTATCATTAAAAGATTACACAGTACTATTGTATACTTCATTCAATCACATTTCTTCTTTAATCTTAGTTTAGTGTTAAATTTAAGTTCCTTGATAATCTTAGCTTAATTCAACTCTAAGTCATGCCGATATTAATATGTGGGTCTCAAATGTTTGACCACCTTCCATTTTGTTGTTTAGTTCATGTCATTATCAAGGAAATAGGGAAATTTTATTAGAGAGAGTAGTGTTTTTTTTAATTTGATATTTTCCAGAGTATTAAAAAACTAAATTTTTAACAATTAGTAAAAGATGACTAAAAGATTCTTTCAACTGTCTGTCTTCCGATGTGAAACACACAAAACCTAGAATAGTGGTTGGGAACCCTGATCACGCATTATAATTATCTAAAGAGCTCTTTAAAAATAGATTCCCAGGTCCCACACTGGAGGGGTCTGACTTGGGTCTTGGATAGGTCCAAGTTTTACTATTGTTGCTGATAGCATTTTTAGGAGTCACAGCGAACAAGCAACACTGCCTAAGGAATCTTTTACTTGAAACACTATATTCGAAAAACATGTATGTGTGGACGTAGGTACCAATTTTAAAATATGCATTTTGCATCTATAACCAATCACTTAATTTCACGCAAATGATTAGGCCTGATATTGGTGATTTTCCAAAATGAACATTTAGGTGGAGTGTTTTCTGTAGTACATCAAAAGTATTAACACAGCATACATTCTAAATACCTTTAGTCTTCAGTGTCCGTCAAAATTGTTCTCTATCTACCTGTCAATTTAAAACTCATGTTCTGGATTAGTCTACAAAACAAACCTCTGGTGTTTTATTAATTGTTTGTGGGCATTATGGATTTCCCAAACCTGGGTAATACTGAAAATGCACTGGGTGACTGTCAAATGACATAGTCCTTCAGAGTAAAAATTTAAATCCCAACAGTGATTTAAAGTCTACATTCAGCTGGTAAGTCCTTTTGGACTCAAATAGCAGACACACACGATAAATCTCAAAGCTGATAGTTTGAGACTCATTCCCTGCAGAACTTCCACTCTAGAAAATCTTAACTAAGTAAATCACTAAGTATATGGAGGAAGAAGGCTCTGAAAGATGTCTACTTAAACATAAGACATCTTCGTATAAACTTGTCAAGTTACATTCTACTGCATGTGAACTATATGTTTTCTATATCTCACTCAGAAAAAATTTATAGTATTGGTCTGTTATAAATAAGAAGCTAACTGTCAACTGCCCTGAAATTAATTTCCCTGTTATTGTTGCAATAAGACCACTCCCTTTCCCATATATCAAGGAAAAATATAAATTTAACTAAAACTTAATTCTTTTGTAATTCCACTTGTTTTGAGATTCCTCTCCAGTCTTTAACTGTAAATTTACGTAACTGTGTAAGTTTATAAAACTACTCTCTCAGTGTATCACAACAAATGTTTCAATACAAATATTATTAAAAGGAGGCCTTAACAACAAAGCACAGAATCCATTTTAAAAAGAAAAGGAATGGAAAGCATTCGAGAATAGTTTTATAAAACAATTTCACATTTTTAAAAACCGTAAACCAAAATTGATTTCCCAATCAAAAAATGGCTTGCTTTAAAATGTAATTATCTAAGACCTGTAAGAATTTCTGAGAGGTAATGTGTATCTGCAATAACACAAAGGCAAGTGCCTTTCTCAAGCTTTTGTGAGTACATATGTATGTATTAATATATATCTATAGATACACATATATACACACCTATGTGTACACACATATACATACATGTTAAAAACATATATGGATTTCTACATTTCAACTAATTAGACTAACATGTTACCCCTCATTATAAATATTTCTCCCCCTCCCCGATTTTAAAGAAAGCAATTAACAGATGTGACCACATTTTAGCCTTACCCCTCTTTGTAGGGGGAGGACACGAACACCAGTGAGGCAGACTGCAGATGTATGCGAAGCAGGGCACCTCAACTCCCCATAGTGTCCCAGGACGGCCTGCAGGACCAGAAATACCTCGCTCCCCAAACAGGTGAGCAAGCTTCAGGAGTTAGTACCACTTCACATTTGTACAAGGGCATCAGTTTACTTCATTATGCAGATTTGTGGTCTCAATTATGAAAAGTAAGAACAAAATGAACTGCCCACTTGCCCCATTTCATTTAAATCCCACCATCACACTGTCTCTTCGGTCCTTGATGCCTTGTCTGGCACAGTTTTCCACAATTTCTGCGTATGCTACTACTTTTCTCTTTTCTTCACCTGAAGACAGGTTCAGTCTGGCATGTTAGCTCTCTCTGCTACACTCACCTGAGGACCAGTGAATTTTGAACAAAAAATAATGAACACAGGAAAAACCACACTGACTCTGAGCTACAGTTTCACAAATTGGGGGCTTGCTAGGAGTGCTTCTTTCACTCCTCACGCCCCTGCACACAAAGGAAATGGGCACTCACTAGAGTATCTGGCCATGGAGAAGCTGGGCGTGAGTGAGGGAGGTGGTTCTGGCTCAGGGAGATGGGAAAGGGTGGCTGGTGCTCAGCAGTCCCTGGGACCTAATCCTGGCACCGCAGGAGCTATGGAAGCTGCGTGCTAGTAGTCGGGAATGATGTTAACACTTCCAGAGGCTCACCTGTCATAAGGGATCTGCTCAGTTTCAAAGGCAGAAAGAAAAATACCTCCAGAGTTAACTCACAAAGGTGTGCCACAAATCACATAGAAACTGATCATCAATCAGCACTGGCTAATCAAAAAATTAACAATGGCAACGAATACTCTTAGCCCAAGAAAGACAAGTCAAGCATATCTGAGTAGGGAAATAATTTATGATTTATTATCCTTACAAACATACCTACAAATTACAATGATAAAAGTACATACATGTTATAGCACTGTTCTAATTCTCAATTCCAAACTGAAATGAGCTAGGGAGGAAACCATCACTGGACATCCTAGAGTTTAAACAGGCTTCAGGTCCACTCTTGATGCACTTCAAAATGGTTAATATTGCTTATTTAAGCAATATTATTATCAAAAGATGAGTGCAGAAATTCTTCCTGAGGACCATAGTGGTGTGCAGCTGGGGCTTCAAAACAAAGTTCATCTACATGATGATTGTTTATTTCCCCTCAACCTCCAACTCCTTCTTTATCAAGTATCTCTCTTACCATATTTACGTGAAGATCAGAAATAACATATAAAAAGCTGGTTTCTGTCATTCATGTCTAGTGTTCAAATGCACTCAAAAAAGCACTATTGTAACCAGTGGTACAATTTGTAGACATTTTTATTTACCAGCAGTAATTCATGTACATTTTCACAAATACCTTCAGGGTATCTGTGGCTCAATATTTTAAAAACTATATTTTATATATTCTACCTTGTTATATCATGATTTAGTTAACAGGAGTCAACTGCTAGTGTGTGTGTGTGTGTGTGTGTGTGTGTGTGTGTGTGTGTGTGTGTGTGTATGGTGTTTATGACAAAATACAGAAGTGGAAAATAAAGCTCCTCTGTTCCAGCTTCAATATTCCTCATTAATACCCAATTAAACCAGAATTATTGTTATTTTCACTTGTTTCCTACAAGAATTATTATATAGGAAATGCAGAAATGAGTATTTTCTCATTAGTATACAAACTGCTCTAAAACTTACATTTCTCCCCTCACTAAATCTTAAGACTTCAACACATATAGATCTACTGCTATATTTTTTTCTATTCTTCCACAATTATACACCTAGTTCATTATTAAAAGATACTTGAGAAACTACCAGGCTTTGCTGTGTATGTACAGCTTTATAAGCTATGATAAATTTCAACCTAATATTAATACAATTATATACACACTTCTCCAGAGAAGACACACAGATGATCAATAGGCACATAAAACAAAAACGCTCTACATGACTTATCAGGGAAATGCAACTGAAACCTCACATGTTAAAATGGCCTATTATTGAAAGGATGGAAACCAGTGTTGGAGAAGGTGTTCAGAGAAAGGAACCCTCATACATGGTTGGTGGAAAACAGAATGGAGATTCTCCATAAAAAGAGTCACCATTTGATGCAGTAATTCCACATCTAGGTATGTTATCTGAAGAATATGAAAACACTAATCAGAGAAGATATAACTCCCCGTGTTCACAACTCACAATAGTTATTAATACATGGAAACAACCTAATACTCATCAACAGATGACTGGATAAAGAAGTTGTGGCATTTATACTCAATGGAATTCTAGATCAAATTGTGTTTTTTGCTACATTTTGATGGAACTTTAGGTAAATATGCTAAAAGCAAAATGTCAGAAAGAAAAGTATCAGATGGTTGCACTGAGAAGTAGAAAATAAAGAAACTAAACAAACCAAACACAACAAAATTCTGTTCGACTCAGATATCAAGACTAAGAAGGGGCAGGAGGTCAGGGGCAGAAAATCTGGGGTTAAAGGTGTAAAAATGATAGTGATGACTGGCACTGGAACGATGGTGGTGGGTGTGGTATGACGTACACTGACTGAGGGGTGACTTTATTCTCCTGAAACTTACACAGCACTATAAGCTAATGAGACATTAATAAAATATGAATAAAATAATTCTTGCTCTAAAAAAAATACTATTTTAATATTTGTAGTGCAGAGTTGCAGTTACAGAACTGATATGGCAAAGGGTATGAAAATTTTATATTTGACTTTTTATCAGTTTACATTCCTACTGATAGTATAGAAGAATGGCCATTTCCTCTGTCTTCCTTAACACAAGGTATTACCACACTTAAATCTTTGTCAGCTGTTAGGTGGGCAAGACACTTCATTCTAGCTGGCATTTATTTTGTGTGAAGGCTATTCATGTTTCTTTTAGTGTGAACTTTCACCTTTAATCCATTTTCTATTAGCTTGTTCATTAGTTTCTTACTGAAAGTTAAAAAAAGGTCAATGTTACATATTCAGGGTCATTTAAAAAATTTATATTATAAGAAAATAATTCTGAAAGTTGGCTGCAGTTTCCTTGTTACTCAAATTGCTTAGTTTTTTTTTTTTTTTTTTTTTTTTAAAAGAGAGGAGCTGGAAGGAAATGAAGGCAAGTAGGCAGGAAGAGAGAAGAGAAGCATGTTACTTATTTTTATTTAGTTTTCTTTTTCTTGTTTGTTCCCACTGGTCATGGGATATGAATCTGGGTCCTTGGGATGTATGTGGATTGCGATCTCCACTAAAGGTGGCTGACCTAACTGCTACTCTATGAGGGAGCACCTTATTTAGAATTCTTATACTTACTCATGTCCAAGTTCAACACATATGACCGTGTGTAGATGTGATTTTAAAGGCATGAATCTATTGTAAAAATCAATAGAAATACAGCCACGTGGCACTCTAGCGCAGAAGCTAAAAAGGAGAGCACTCTGCCACGGTAAGCTGAGTTACCCAGAGGCGTCACCTCAGCCTCGGAGTACCAGCTACTTGGCCAACTAAATGAAAGTATTGGGCAAAATGATCCCTATGACTCTTTCCAGGTATGAATCCCCATGGGTCTACAGACTTCAACTTTTTTTTTTTTTTTGGACTATGAAATACCTGGAGTACATAATAAAGTTGGTCATTGTGAAACAAAAATAAATAGAAAAAAATCAAAATCAAGTATTTTTAGAAAAATAAATCACAATATAAGAAGATTAGCAATATGGTAATACTCGGGTTTTTCTTTTTTTTTTTAAGGCCTTCAATCTATTAGGAACCTGGGAAACATGCACATACACTGAATAGATTCACAGCATTAACTTATCACCTTCAGTGCAATTTTCTGAGAATCCTTTTATGAGTAATTTACTAGGAATAAAAAAATACATATTTATGAGCCTAATGTCATACAAGCTTCCTTTCGCTGGAATACGAAATATCATCCTGCATAGTGACATTTATGTTATTTTAATTTTCAATGCCCGTTTTAAATGAGATAGACAGTACCCCCCCCCCCCCCCGTTACCTGAGAGGGTAAGTTCCACGGCCCCAGGTGATGTCTGAAACCTTGGGACTGTACTGAATTCTAAACAGACTATTTTACTTCCTATACACACATGCCTATGGAGAACTAATGTGTAAATTCAACAAAGTAAGAGATTAACAATAACAGACAATAACAATATACTGTAATAAAAGTGAATGTGTGGTCTCTCTCAAAATATATTATTTATTGTATGCGCTATTTTCCCATGGAGCTGAGCATGGGTCATTAAAACTGTGGAAAGTGAAATCAAGGATGAGGGGGATGAGGTCTCTATACACCAGATCAGAGCTGCATTCAACTTTTTATTGCTCCCGCCCATGAAATCAACTGAGATCTGTGATGGAATTTTCATGTTTCCACTCATAGCATTATTAAAAAAAAAAAATCACCTTCTGCCCATCTGAGGAATCATGTCAATGCTACGATGCCCACGCTTATTCATTTTACAGTTTTCAAAACTGTGTTGAAGAAAAAAATAGGTTTCAAACATAAATTTTATGTGGGTGGAAAATCATTGCTATAGCAACAGTAGCCTCAGTTCTGGAGAACGCAAAGGTGAAAAATCCACATTGCCAGCACTTGAAGCTCAATGACTTGGTTTCTCATGGCTGAGGATCCAGGGTGCGGGCTCCTGACTGCTCAGCACTCTGACCATGAGGCTTCTGCCAAACGCAAATCTGAACAGACAGAATACCTGATGTCAGTGTTAATGAGACTGATTACCATAAATCAAACACAAGACGTAGCCCCCCATGCCCGGTTGCTCTTCCACTACCACCCCAAGCTCCAGGGTGCCAAGGGAGCCAAAGGACAGTGACAGGCCCCATGGAAAGGGATGTGTGCATCTTCTCTGTTCTCCAGCTGCTGCTAACAGAAAGCAATAGTGCTGGGTTATCGCCTTGCCTAGGGAAAACAGCCATCCCAGTTAGAACCTCATCCCCCTCTCTCCACTGAGACCAGCTCCAAGAATGGAGTCCGTTCTTTACTGAGGATCCTTCCTTACCACTCTGATGGGCAGAGGTTGAAAACAAGCAACAGAAAGACATTGAAACAGGATTCTTCCATAAACAGACCTAAAATGTTGGGACTATACATGCAAGAAAGGGAAATTACTAACAGTTTTCTTTAAAAAAATGTTTTTCCATTTTATCACCTGGGGCAAAATACACTTCTGGCACCAGGGCCAGAACAACCCAAGAGCGCCCGACCCAGTGAACGTGGCAATGCTTTGCCCTGTGATTCTGAAACATTCCCTGGGCGTGGCCTTTACAAGCTTGTGTTAACGGCCCCACATCTGTCATCTGAACACACAGATGACAGGAGCTATCTGAGAGGCTAGTTACCAAGAGCAAGTGAATTAATACACCTAACGCGCTATGAAATGGCACTGGTGCACGGTGAGCACTTAATAAAGTGAATGTGATCTCGTTTAAAGTCATTCTAATAGGTGTGCCATACTACCCAACAAGGTTTCCAATTTGCATTTTCCCTTAAGACACTTGATGTTACGTGTCTTCTCATGTGTATCTGCAATCTGTACACCTTCTTTCTTAGTTAAGTGACTTATCAAATCTGTTATCTATCGAATGGTTTGTTTCTTATAGTTGAGTTCGAAGAGTTATGTTCTTTGGATACAATTTCTCTGTCAGATAGATGATTTGCAAATATTTTCTCCCAGTCAATTGCTTGTCTTTTTTTTTTTTCCCATTAACAGCTTTTTTATAGAGCGAAAAGTTTCAAATTCTGATAAAGTTCATTTTTTTTCCACTTATTTTGTGTGTGCCTGGAGTATGCTTTTAAGGTGCTCTCTAAGAATTCTTTACCTAAAACAAGATCAAATTATTTCCTGCTTTCTTCTACAAGTTTTTAGTTTAAATTTAGTTTTATGATCTATTTTGATTTCTATTTACATAAAGTATAAGATATGGGTCAAAGTACTCTTTTTTGGTACATAAATATCCCACTGTCCCAATATAATTTATTAAGAAGACTAACTTTGCCCCCTTGCAATATCTTTGCACCTTCATAAAGTAGAGGACATTTAGTCATTTGGTGGTTGGTGTGTATATTATCAAGTAAATAGTCAACCTGCACATCTACATTTATATTGTTTTGCAAATAAAAATCACCTCAATAAAAAAATGAAAAAAGAAAATACATAAATACAAGTATATATATATATATATATATATAAATTAATATACATTTTAGAGTAACTAAAAGAGCTACCTTAAACAAGGAAAGTCTGTACTTACAAGCAGCTATTCTTACAGGGTATTGTTGGGACTCAGAGCTAATACTGGATGTCTCTGCACTCTCACAGTAAAAAGAACCATTAAAATCCAAAGGCAGATGAAGGAGCTGATGACTCCATGCTTTCTAAGACGTCCATCAAAATCTTGTCACTGAATTTAAATGCTCATGCTCTCAATCAATTTCTTAATAATCTCAGTCCTCTCAGGCATGACATCATAGTCCTCAAGCTATAAATAAAGATGGGCTGTTTTTCCCCCATCAGGGATTGGGGTTTCGCTCTGAAGTAAGTGAAAGGAAAAAGGCTAGGAAAAAGATCTTTATTTCTATTCTAGCTACAATATTCTCATTTGACATCTCAAATTGCAGAAAAACTTGCACTTGATTAAAATTTTCTGAAGGTCTTACAAGTGTTTTATTAGCAGACCCCAAACACCAAAAGACATCAGAAATTAGCAACAATAACAGACTATAACCATCAACAGGAATTTTACAACTTAAGTTTTGTAATCATCCTCCCAAGCAAATCAACTACCCTCCCAGACAAACAGGCTGCTCACTCTCAACTGAGGTTATACATAAGTAAATTACAGCCAAGTTTATAAAAAAAGCATGAAGATTCCTAAAATGAGGATGACATTACTTATAAATTCTTACAGGGAGATTTAATCATATCTTGTGCAGAGAGTTACCACTGATTTGCATTAACTAGTTTTAAATAGCCAACAACAAAACTAGCAAATCATACTCACTAACACCTTTCTTTCCTTTATAGTATTATTCATAGGGGACAAGACTCTATAAACAAATACGACTGATACATCAAAATTTAAAAGACAAAAGAAAGCCATTAAAGTATTCACTGAATGTGGTCAGCTTTTAAATCAACCTCTATAAATACATACCATACCACCTGTAACAGATAAGTCTCCATCTTCCCTTATTCCAACTTCAAAGCGTAAACACATACCTAAATAAAGGAGTGATCATTCCATTTCTGACCTGAGTTTCCTATAATTTAATAAAAGAACAGCCAATGTACAAAAGTATACATGTTGTTAAATCTTGACCTGGTTTTGTTTGTTTTTAAAGAGGACAGAAGGCAAGAATGAAGGGAGGCACTGTGTCACCTTGTCCCCGCAGCTGCCCCCACTTCAGCCCTATTTCTCAAATTTAGGTCTCTGAGCTTTATACTGTCTATACCCCAGCCTCCGATAGCACCTGAGACTCCAGGGCACACCTTGACTTGGCTTTATCCAAGCCCATTCCAGGAGTCATGATCTGATTGTTCTGTGGGATAGAGAACACAAGATTGGGAAAGCCTGAAATGCACAAACACACACATGGTCACAAAAATTACATATGTTCTGGATTTAGACATTTTTTTTTCCCTAAATTTTGATGTTTAGGAAATTGGGTTCACCTAAGGTATAGAATTAATGAAATCGTTTATTTTTTTCCTAGAACAGTCAGTTTTTAACGACTGAAAAATCTTTCAAAGTGTCTGGAAAGGGAACATGAAACCAAGTCCACCCCTGGCAGGCAGAGAGAGGTAGTGTGTAGTGCCATCATTGCAATCATGACACTGGGTGGCCAGTTCTGGAAGGCCTACCAGCACTGGATGGGGCTCCAGGGATCCAATTCTCTCCAAGGTACTATCAGAGGAAACCAGCTAGGGAAGTGACACTACTTTTCCTTCATCTGGGGTAGCTTCAGTTTACAACCAACCTTTTTTATTCTTTCAAACTTCATAATCTTTAAATAGCAATTAATAGACCTTTACTTACATCCACAGACAAAACTGAAAACTGTTCCAATTCAGTTACTTGAGTCTAAGCGAGCAGTAAGTACATTAGCAAAGCTGCTAAATACATTACTGAAAACTCAATGTTTCTTGAAGGGTAAAAACAAGGGAAAGAAGACACAAGCTTTCTAGGTCTGCTATCATAATTGAGATAGCAATTAAATAACAAGAAATTAGTTTCATCTTTAAAAAATTATTTCAAAATAATGTAACTATATCTTACTATTTGCACATCTCCTATTAAAGCACATGACTTTAAACCTATGTGGTAGCTGTTAATCTGACTTTAGAGAAGACGAAACCAACTGAAAGAGGTTATCAGAGGCTAGAATCAGATCTGAGACTCAAAGCCAAATCTTGTTGATTCCAAAGTCCTTCTTCGTCCACTTCACATTGCCTTCAGTGATTTACTTACTACACTACTATCTCTCATTCAGCACGAAATGTGTTTCTGAATATAACATTCTTACAAGAATTCCAAATTTGGTAGAACCCACTACTCTACACTCTTTCCCTCACTTAACAGACTCTTCGTGCTGCTGTTGTCTGCAGTGAAACCTTATGAAAATCAGGATGTGTACAGATGTGTACGTATGCTGCCGTGCCTTTGGGAGAAGGGGAGTGCATGGGGAAGCTGCAGAATTATAAGTAAATTTAATATTCAAACAAAGGCAAAGATAGTGCTAACCACCTTTTATTTCTCCCCACCCAAAATAAATTGCTAGATAGTTCTTTCCCTGTAAATCACTGCAATAAACTGCCTAAGATTCAGAATATTATGGTTTCCACAAACGTATTTGCCACAATTGATTTGTTTCATCTATGGCATGAATAAGGTATAACTCACATTGGCTGCACAAACTCTGAAGTTTATTTTGTATTGGAATAGCCTATTTACACATGAAACAGAATAATTTTTTTTCCAGTGAAGGAATCCAAATACATGATTTCAATGAAGAGTAAATCTCAAAAAACCATTACCAGTCAAAGAAAACACTTCAAAAGAAATGAAGCATAATGGCAGCCAGGAGAGGGTCCTTCTGTCTATCTGCAACAGCTTAATTCCTGAGGCCAGTGAAGGAGGCCTCTATTCACAACATATGGCTTTCATGGATTGAACTGAATGGTTTAAAAGTCATGGAGAATCCAGGACCAGGGGCAATAGGACAAAGAAAAGCTTTCAAGCAGTATGAAGTAGTATGAAAAAGTGGCCAACTACATGTAGCAAAGTATGACATAGCAGCAGAGCTGCAGAGAGCAGAGTTACTGATGGCCAGAAGAAATTCACCCCTCACAATGCCTCACCAAAGGATGGTGCCTGGGACAACCTGCCATCCAAAACCAGTAGAGGAGTGCGCTCTCAGGAGCTGTCATTTTCCCCAGAAAAACTGACCCATGGTTGCTGGTTGTTTGGGGTTGGGGGTAGGGATGCAGCAAGATGGAAAACGAAAAAACATCAGAAAGAACGCAGATCTGTGGAGAGGAGCAGATCAGAGCAACAGGTCATAGGTCAGCTGGGGAGAAGCACCATTTGCTGATCGCCAGAAGGACCCAACACCATGTCTGTGCAGGGAGGCATAAGAGACTGCTTTTTCTGTGTCTCAAGACAGTCCAGCACCAGCAACTGATGACAATTTAATCTACTGCCCAAGGCTCTGCCCTTGCACCCACCAAGAACATCAGACTCACCCATCTGGGAGTTAAGGGTGCAGAGACAGCAAGTATGAGGGTGCCCAAGTTCTACTGTCAGGCCTGGGTTCCTGCCCAAGGAGCTGAGCAGAGACTTCAGGCCTGTGAATCTACCTTTCAGTGTATTTTTTAAAAGCATTTTTACTTATTTAGGTGTTCATCCTAGTGGTTTCCACCAGCAGGGGACGTGAACCTGGGACTTCGGGATGAACGTGGACTGCACCCAACCTCCACTACACCTGGGCATGCCCTGCTTTTCAATACTTTTCATAATAATCTTAACAAAGAACTTCTTTGGATGAAATCAGACTTAGTTTCTGCTTTTGCAACCCGAGCAACCTTGGCCTATACCAGCCATGAACCTAAGGGGCTAGACAGCAAACCCAGGAGTGAACATTCTGACACTGTGGGGTCGTTTTTCTTTCTGTTGTTCCAGACCCTGAATGTGACTGCTGAGCACAGCACAGTGAGTAGCAAGCAAAGTTTTCTCATTGTTTTCACAAACCTTTCCGTTGTCACACACAGGCAGACTTGTTCAAAAGCATGCTATGTAAACGGAGGAGAAAATTATGTTAATGAAATGTTGAGTGAAGGTCAAGGACTTCGGTTATTTCCAATAGTGACTGCAATAGTCACATCTATTAAAAATATTTAAATGACAGAAACTGCTCATTAAAAAAACATAGTCCCTAAAGTTATCATGATCTCAATTTCCACTAAAAAGAACCTATTTTAGCTTCAATCAACACTCCTACTAGCAGATATATGCACTTTTATACTCACTTTCCCCGAAGCAGCACTCAGAGTACAGAAAGACAGTAGCCAAGCAGAGCCTCCTGTAAATTGGATGGGAATGCTGTCTGGGGACTAGCTGGGAACATGGGAAGGATTTCCCAAACCTAAAAGTGTACCACATCCTCTGAGCCAACAAATGACTTAATCTTCTGCATGATAAACTGTTTAGTGCTTCGTTATTGTCTGTGTCAGTGTGGCTCTCTATCTCTAATGGCCCAGAAAACTGAGACTTTCTATATTACGCCATTCTAAATCAATAATTATTAAGATATTATACAATAGTTTTTAATAGTTTTATAGAGGTTCATATAAGCCTACAGATTAAAAAACTGTCACTAATGCTACTGAGACAACTAAGCAATGATTTGGCAAAAAGTCACTTAAAATTCTACATACAAAAAATCATTTCCAGATGAACTAAAAAAATTTCAGGTATGAATAAAAACAAGCATGTTGATAAAAATATAACTACTTTTATAGTCTAAGGGCAAATCCAAGCACGACACTAAAAGCAGAAGTCAAGAGGAAAAGACTGATGGATTTGACAATAAAATTTCTCTTGCAATAAATGACAGTCAAAATACAAATGAAAATCCTTGTTAAAATAAGCAAGTGACTAATATATCAAATAAAAATGGATATTAAAGGCCATTAACCTGGAGACCAATAAAATAATATGTAGTAAAACCTTAAAAATGGGCTTCCCCTTTGTGTCTAGTGAATTACTCTATGAAGACAATTTTCGTATCAAGGATGTCACCTGACCAAAACAAAACAAAAAACCTCACCAAATGAACACATTAAATTATTATTCATTCCATCTGTTCAATGAAATAATCTGTCATAAGAAAACAGAATGAAATCTATATTCACTGACATGAAGTCACATGTACTAGTACACTAGAAGACGGAAAAAAGACAACGAAACAGCAAAAACAATAATATGCACGGTAAAGACCACAATACGTCAAAGTATCTTTTTCCTGGACACACTGCAGACTGTTCATATCCTACGCTGCCTCCTGGACACACTCAGTCTGGTGTCTCTGGTTCTCAGCAGTGGAATGGAAGACGGGGTGTCACCTTAGAGCTACCTGCTGAAGATGGCACGAAAGCCCTGGTCTAACTGCCAGGAGTAGAAACAGCCCTCCACCCGGACGCCAACTTGGAACATCTATCCTAGACTATTGTGAGAGAAAGGTTAATTTTTGTGTCTATCACTACATTTTGCACTTGTATTCAGTAGCTAACATAATACTATATTAGCGCTTGCACTTTTTAAAGAAATCTATTTATGCATATTTTTTAAAAGATCTGAAATAACATACATTAAAATGTATGTTTATGATATTTACTCCTACTGGTGCATGCAAATGCGGACTGTTTATTCTTTTTGCTGCACAGTATTTCACTGTGTGAATGTGCCACGATGTATTCACCTACCACTGACGGACGTCTAGGTAGTGCCCAGTGTTTTGTTATTTTCTTTCTTCTTGGTTTTTATACTTTATTTATTTTCTTTATTATTTTACTTACTTGTTCATCTTGGTCGTTCCCAAGACATGAACCTGGGTACTTGAGATGTATGTGGACGGTGCCAGCCAGAGGCAGCACACTTGCCCACCAGGCCACCAGGGTGCACTACGCTTTTCTGTTATTAGCTCACCTTCCATGAAGAGTTCTGAACCTGTCTTTGGGCATCCAACAGAAATACAGATGCTCACCAGAAGACATGCTCAAGACTGCCCATGGAAGCTGTATAAAAGAGAGCTGCTGTTGTGATTACTGCCGCCACACAGTCTCATACATAACAGAAGAAAACAAAAAGTCACTGAAATCGTCAGGAGTCAAAACAGCACTGGGACCTCAATTTATCTGAGCTTACTCTCTGAATCACAGCTGGCCAGAGAGGGCAGGTTCTCCAGTAACCCTCACCTTCACCTACTTCCAAGAAGACTCAAGGCCCTTTGCAAAGCAGATGAAAAGACAAGTTTCTCCTATGTAAAACCCAAATACAAAGCACAAATGTGGTAAAATATGGACACGATCATAGACCTGAAAATTCATTAAAATTACATTTGCAATGGCCTCCTGATTTTCCTACATTCATTCAGGTTTCTCTCTAATCACATCCCACAGAAGAGCTTTTCATAACAGAAATATGATCTTGGGATCCTTTTGTTCTGAGGGCAAACATGAAAAACTTTAACATACCCTTCAAGGTCCTGCTAGGTCTGATCAGTACCTACTTCTCCCACCTCAGCTTGCCCTCCACACAAAGGAGCTCCTTGAGTCCCAAACACACACCATTATATCCAGCCTCCATCACACGCTTTTTGGCAAACTATTCTGTGTGTACAATGACCTGCCTTTCCTTCTTTGCCTGGATAATTCCTCTTAATACTAGAGCTCTCAATTCAGCCAATATCTCGCAGACTTCTTCATTTATTACAGCTGTCATCTTATACTGACTTGGGTGACAAAAGGTTTCATGAGTGCCTCCACCCTAAACGAAGGCTTGCTTCATGAGGATACATCTGCTCAGCAATCCAGAGAAGAACACACCTAATGCAAAGTAGAGGCTGGATAAACATCTTCTGGTTGACTGAACAAATAAAATATAAAAATGAAATGAAAAACTGGTCAAACCAACAGGGAAAAGATAAAGTTTCAAAACTTGAAACATGTCAACATAGCTAAGAACTATACACACAAAAATCACCTCAACATCAAGACTAAATCTGTCCATAGTCATGTTTCCAAAGGGGGATGGGATGGGTGTGGGGGAAAGATTTCAGAAGATTTTCAGAATCTTTTGTGTGATGAAAACACCAAAATCAAGAATTCTTTCGGTACAGTTTCATAAATCAAATAGCCACTGCAGTTGCTGCCACTTTTCTCTACCTTGTAAGTAAGCAGGCTCTTTAGTTCACTCCTTTTGAAAGGTACATTCCAGATAAAGTAAATGTGGTAAATAATCACAATGGAATACTACACAGCCCTAGAAAAGATGAAATGGATGGAACTAGAGGGGATTATATCAAAGTGAAATAAAGCAGAAGGAGAAAGACAAATTCAGAATGATCTTACTCATACAGACTATAAAGAAACAAAACACAGAAACAGACAAAACAAAACCCAGTCACTGGACATTAGCAACAGAACTGAGGTTACCAGTAGAGAACAGGGAAGGGGGTGGGAGCAAGGAGTGGTGAGGTCCAGTGGACAGTGGTGGTCCAGTGGACATTATCTTTGGTCTCTGGGTAGAACACACAGGATCTGAGACATTCAGCACATGACGTGTTTGAGTAGTGATAGTATGTTTCAGTAAGGTTAACAGTATGTGGAATAAGCTAGATTAAGTGCTATATTTAAGTTAAACTTTCTTTAACCTAGCACTGTCTTTTTTCCTTTTATGTTTTAGCATTAGCAAAAAAACTGTCACTATTTTTCTTTAAGCCCAAACACAATGTATAAAAAAAGAACCATTAGGAGAGGCAGTCCCACAATTCCACAACTTACCACCTGTGTACTTGGGCAGTCACTGCTCTCTTTCTGCCTCTGTTTGCTTAAGTAAAATATCAAAAATAGTATCTACTTCACAGATATAAGGATTAAATGGTATCAATATTTATAAGGTATAAAGGCCTGAAGCATGGTGTACCTTATACCTCATGTGATAAATGCTATTTACATGTCTGTGGGTCCTTTTATCTATAGGTTAAGTAGATCTCTAAAATGTCAGCTCATAAAACACAAGAAAGAGCTGGAGTACATATTTAAAGACATAATTGTTTGTGCCTTCACAATTTACTGAAAGAAAAAGCAACCATCTTTTACTTTGATTTACCTTCAGTAAAGGAATTGTCAGGAAATACAGCTACCACTTCTGAGTACTCACTTTGTACCACTCTATGCTATGGAGCCCTTGCAACAATCCTATAAATTGGATGTTATTACTGCCATTTTACAGGTGAGCAAACTCAGGTTCGGAGAGGTTACATCTGATTTGCCCAAGGACACAGCTAATAAGGTTAATGCTGGAATTCAAACCCAAGTCTGTCTGTCTGTCTGTCTGTCTGTCTGTCTCTCTCTCTTTAAATTTCAGATATGTGAATTTTCAATGTGGACTTTATCTCAGTCTTATTTGTCCACTGCAATCCAAATAAAACCACAACAGCCAGTACTCAAAAGACCAAAACCCAGATCTCTCTGATTCCAAAGTCTCTCGCTTAACCACTCAGTATCTTGTATATAAAAGTAAGTTTGATATCTACTGAGTACAATGATCCTTAAATATTTAGCTTAAAAATTAGATAAACTTTAAAAATAAATGTTAGATCATCTTAATAAAAACTAGGTTTTAAAACAATAGGCATTAAATAGCATATGGCAAACAGTAGTTTCACACCTCATAACTACCTCCAAAATCAAACTTAGCAGCTGAAAAATCATTGCACTAACAAGTATCACAACGGTAAGCTAAAAATGCTGAGTACCACAATATCAGAATATTATTTTTGAAAAGGGTAGAAGAAATTCTTAATCCTGACTTGGAGAATCAGGTCCTATTAATTGCTTTCCTCACAATAACTGAGTAGAGGAATTCTTTTGTCCAGGCTAAATATTAGTTTAGTTGATGTCATTACCAAGCAAAGTTTGGAATTAAAATGCATAATTTCTGAGTCATATTTTTATGTTCAAATGGACCATTCATGGCAGTAAAATGTGAAAATAATTAAAATTGAACATTAAATGTAATTGCCAATATTTCATTCCTCTTTCAAAGGAAGTATGGGAGAACTGGGAGGAGTAATGCAGCAGACACCAGGCCTCAGGTATCCAGAGGAGGTAACAGCCACTTAGGATGAAATCGCTGTAGTTGGATCCAAGTTCCTGGTCTGTAAACTTACCCTGCACAGGCACATCGCTTCAGGGATGGACCTTTGCCTCGCTGCTGCGGTCTCTAGGGCTCCCATCTATCATAATAGCTCTAAAGTTTGCCTTAAATGCACCTGTGCCGCTGAGGTGAAGAGTTGTTCAATCTTCCATACTTTTAGAGTTTACTTCTAGAGCCACAGTTAAATCATGGAACTTGGGACAAAGAAATTTGTTTCCCTTTTGTGAACCCTTTTCCAGTTGCTCAGAGCCTATGATGTAATGATGTCACCTGAAGTGATCTGTGTATTTGAACAGCATGACCAAAATATACAGAAGTTTTAGAGGATACAAGACATCACAAACCACTGAATGTAGAAAGTGTCCCAAGGTGGATCCTGCAGACAATCTTCCCAGCCCGGGTTACAGCACAGTTGAACAAGTCAGACAGGTTTCCAGCGCCAAAGGCCTTTCTACACGCCATAGACTTCAGGCTTTACCTCTAAACAACAAAGGTTCCATCACCGTCCACTTAAAACAGTCTAAGGACATGGCTAAGTGAAACTGTCTCCCCAAATCTCTAAAAGTGGTCTCTCAGATGCCGACTTAAAAGGTTCCTATTCAGAAATAAAGGTTCTTTTGACCTAATATCTACCATATGGATTGAAAGGAAACTAGGATTAAACATGTAAGTAAATACTTGTACCCCAAGATCTAATTAAAATAATATGAGCATCAGGAATGGACCAGGTGGTATAATCATGCACGTGTATGATGCCTGACCTAGATAGTGTGATAAGTACATACACCCAACAAAGTCATTTATAGAACACTCAGTAAGAAAGTCAAATCTCACATGATACTTTGTAGATCAGCAATATATCCCTGGTGGGAACACCATCCTCACCTCATCAAGAGAAGAATTTTCATCAAACTAATCTTCTAGGTGTTTCCTACAATCTGAATGGTTGTGTCCCAAAGAAGAGTCTCTTCATGGAGGAAGAACAAGGTTGTTTTGCTTTTGTTTTGTTGTGGGGGTGGGGGGGATATTTGGTTGTTGATTCTGAGGGGAAACTGCAGGGGATGGAGTGGGGTGAAGGGGTGAGGAGGAGCAGGGAGAAAGTCTTTACTTTGGAAAACATTCAATGCATAGTGTCTGACACTGTAGGTAAAGTAAAACTGGAAACACAGGTTTGAAGCTGAGGAAATACATGGGCTGAAGATAAAAATGTCTGAATGTTAGAGTGAGAGAACAGATCATGGGTGAGGGGAAACACCACTAAAGCACAGGAAGGACCCCAGCCCTGGAAGCCTTCAGTATTTAAGACTGAAGAGGTGTTGTCTTGAACCCTGGGACACTGAACTCAGAGAAGCAGAGATGTCAGGGAGAAAAGAGTGGGAAAGGAGTCAGGGAAGAAAAAAAATGGTCATAGTGAAAAAGAACTGAGGACTCTGGCTATTAAAAAATAACTGAGAGAAGAGGGGACGAAAAATAGTGTACAACATGAGTTAATTTAAGCCTTTTCAGAAAAGATGGGGGTGGGTGTTGAGTAAGTTTTCGATTTTAAGAAATGAAAAGGCGAAAAAGTTGATTGCCTAAGTAACACCGTGAAAGACACTAGGGTAGTGATGGGTCAGCAACAGAAGGAGAAGTTTCTCTTGGAGGAAAAGAATAATAAATAGTCCCTCTTTTGATCAGAGATGGAAAGCACAAATGACATAAATGATCTCAGTAGACAGCAGAGACAGGTGACTGGTAGCCTCTGCAGAGGGGATGATCAGGATCCTTTAAAGGATTGTCTACTATTACCAAGGGTGGCCACAGGGACTTAAACATTAGAAATCTTTAATAGTCCTAAATGGCAGAATTAGTTATTCCTCCCATGAGAGCAGAAAAGAGATGAGAGGGTGGATGGCCCGCACTCGAACACCTGGAACAGAAAACACCGACAAGACGTCCACCACAGCTGTCCAGAGGACATGAAGGCCACTGAGAGTCTCCACCCACTGTGGCAGCAAGGTCAAACAGACATGGGGATGCAAATCTGGTTCCTGGTTAACTAGCAACGATGTTCATCAGTTCCCTCAGGTGTGTCTAAGTCTTTGCAATTGCTTAAAAGTGGAGAGGGAATGGCAGTACCTACTTTCCCGGCTTATTGAGTATTAAAGGAGATGCTATGTGAAAAGACCCAGTACAGTTTGTTAACACTCAATAACTAACTGCCATCAATTTGTACATGAAGAACCAGAGAGGAAATGTAGATGAAATACATGTCCTGGGTCAATGTAGTGCTCATTTGGTTATTTTGTTCTGTAAAATTGCTGAAGTTCATTAAAAAGAAAGATGACTGGTGTGTATAGAAAAAAGACTTCCTTTGCTTTTTTTTTTTTTAAGTCAACATACTTTTGATTTCATTTGTATCTTAGTTTGCATGGTGTTTTAATTTGCCAATCATTTCACATGTTTTTCTTAAAGGACAGGCTTCCTAAAAGTTACATACTACCTATAAATAAGAAAATATCTAAAAACCGACAATTCATGTAAAAGTATCTAGATCAGTGCCTGGCTTAGCAGGCAGCCAACAAATACTTGTTGACAGGCAAAACAGCTTCTGATGGGAGCCAAAAAAATCCTTTTTCCCTCCATACTCAGTATTTACAGGGATTGCTCACTTTACTGGGAGGGGCTAAATTTAGAGAGAAAGATAGTCCCTGATGTGCTTTTGCCGCTCCATACAAATAATGCCCGAAGGACTCAGGGAAGGAAAGGGACTGGGGTGGAATCCATAAAATTCATCAACGTAGAAGAAAAGAAATTATCCCTTGTCTTCGCTGATCTCTCACTGAAACTTAGCATTTCTCTCAATTATGATGGCAGTACCTCCAGTTTTATCGCCAACAGAAACCAGATTTATACATGTTTAATCATTGTGGAAACCTTGAAATATGATTTACACTCATCACTTCAAAATTATCATACTTATACTCAGTTCTACATCTTATCTAATGTGATAATAAGGAAGAAGATACCACTATTTCAACAAATTTGTTTTCAAATTATATCTACATTTCTATAAAACTGGTCCACTTTGCAGTTGTGTGTGTGTACATGCACAGGTAACACAAATTTGTGAAAAAAGATTAGGAATTCTGCTTCAGAGGATGGCGATGGTCCTGGTGAATTTCCTTCTTTTGCTCTCCAAGCAGACATTTCCATCTCTTTTCTGCTCTTCCCCAGTCTGCCCTCCTCACCTGCTCTTCCATCTCACTTGACTTCAAATGCAGAACTCAGAAAGAGGGTGAAGACTAAAACCAATTGTCAAGTCTATAGCCCCTTTCTTTTCTCCCCGCAAATATGTTCACAGTGATTATTTACATTCAGTTTCTAAATCCATTTCCTCTACTGAACTGCAAAATGCCCTTTGCTCCCTAAATTCTACCACCATACCAGGGATAAAGGTCTAGGGTCCTCAGGGTACCACTATGATGAACTCCAACTCTTCAACACCACAGCCAGTAACCTGTGTGGTTCTGCAATCACTCACAGGGTTCACCAAGGGAAGAGGGGAAGATGAGGATGGGGGTGGGGCAAAGAGAGGCAGATTAGAGTTATTATCCACTTCCTAGAAGATGAAAAAAAGCAAAAGCAGAAGAAAGTCAATGTGCCCCTACTGAAGTGCCAAGAGGAAGAGATGCACAGGTCAACCAAGAAGCAGTGAAGAAGATAAGATGGTTAGTTTCCAGGTGACAGGAGAGTCAGCCAAACCCCTTGCTCAAGACAAAAAGTGTCCTAAGAGAAAGCTGGGCTGCTCGCACCCAGAGCTTTTCTCTTCAGCTTCCATGTCCCCAGCATGAGATCTCGGCAGGAGGCCCTGAAGGGGGTCCTGGGACCCTCCTCAGCAGGGAGAGCAGGGGAGTCTCCCTCACACCAGCACAGCGATATGTCTGCACAGAGAAAGCCTGCAGAGGAATTCAAGTGTTCCAGTACTGTCAGTACAGAGTATCATGAGCTCATTGGCTTAAGACAGATTCACCGACAGAATATTCCTTTTATGTGAAAATGTGCTTCAAGTACTAAACAGATGATTTATATGTTGTCTGAACCTGAGTTACGACTAAGAACTACTTCTACCAGCTATCCTTTAAAGCACCAGATAACAAATGTGATAACAGGAAATAGAAGTTTAAGATATGACAAAAACATTGATAGAGTGATAAAGGTATTAAAGAAAAACAAAAACAAAAAAACAGGTGCACCCAGGGGTTGGGTTAGGTTCACCACCTCCCATCAAGTGCAGTCCACATCCATCCCAAGGATCTGGGGTTCACATACCGAGACAGGAGACAACCAGGATGAACAACTAAATAAAAAAATTAAAAATGTTTCTTCCTCATCTCTCTTCCTACCTGCATCTTTCTTTAAAAATCAATTTAATTTAATTTAAAAAAAACAGGGCTTATTTTTAACTTTCATACTATGAGTTATTAAAAATCAGTACACACATGGAATAAGACAAGCTCAAATTTAGTATGTAAATCTGATGCTTTAACAAATTTTAAATCATACATAAATGGGTTATTTTCCTGTTTCTCTATGAAAACATTTTTCAATAAATACTTTTTTTATATATAAAACGTTCTAATGAGAAATCAGTAAGAGGAGGAATACTAACATGATATAGTAAAATGCCATTTTATTAAAAGATAAAGCAAAAATTATATAGATACAAGGCACAGAAAAATAAAACTGGAATTCTTCTTCACTTCTGAATTATAGCTGAAAATTATCCTTTAGAAAAACATTTTGTTTCTGCAATTAATATTTGTTTGTAAGGTCCGCATCTCACACAAGAGAAAATGTTCTAAGTGCTTCGTCTTTAAATTTACAAAGCACTCTACCATGGAATGGATTAATATCCTAAAACTGAGTGGTCAGACTAGAAAGTGTACAGAGAGGGCCTTCTATGATTTTGATTCTTTTAAATCTTAAAACAATGCAAGAAAAAATAATTGCCTTCATGGAGATGAATTATGTTCAGCAATTCCAGGTTCAAGAAAAATTGATTTAACCCATAAAGATGCCATCTTCTTTGCCTACCTGACTGAAAACATTTTCCTTAAAAGCACTCAATATAACACACTAAAGGGAAGAAGAGTTGAAATTAAATAGAAACCCATTTCTTGAAAACAATAACATGAAAGAATAATGCAATAAATCAGTGGCTATTATTAAAAAATTACCAATCAAGATGCCAGCAGGGAAAAAAATATCAGCACTGGCCTGGCACCATAAATATTTGTTTAACAAAGGAATTTAACGTTAAAAACTTTCCAGTGGGAATCAAATGAAAGCTGGAATAGTAACATGTTCCTGTCAATCAAATTACTTATTCTAAGTTCTGTAATAAGGGAAAACATTCAACTAAAGCAAATGTATAAAAATTCCATTTTGTATTGAAACCAACTTGTATTTCAACATAAATATAAAGCAATTGCTAAAGCAATAAACTTAATTGTGAACTTCCTGTATTTTCCCAAAAATGATTGCATCATAGTACAATTGCTTTTCAGAAGTTAAAAGATCTGTGATTTATGTTAGATGACTAATTCTTTTGGGGGGTGCGGAGGAATTTACTTAAATGACTGTATGCAAATACACACTATAGGAAAAAAGGAAGACACCTTCTGACCCCAGAGAAATCTACTCATTTTGTTTTTTTAAAGCAGTATCTAATTTGAATAATCAGGATTATATTTCTTTTATTTGCCCTGAAGGAAATATTGTCAGTTGTTTGGAAGCTGGCACCTACACACTCAATCTTGGTTAATTTCCAAAAGCACATATGTTAGAGTACATTCTCTTCTTTCAATGCCAAAAAGTTTTTGCTCCTAGAAATTGTTTTACTGGCATATTCTCAACATATCAGTATCTCAATACCTGCTAATCCTAGAGATGCAAGATTGGCCAAAATGGAAAGTAAAGTTTCCATTTTAAGGCTGACTTTTACTTTAAGTAAGAACCTATTTGTTAAATCTAATAATGTAAAACAGCAATTTTCAACCTTGGGTACATATGGAATCACTAGTGGGAGAGGGGTGCTGACGGCAGATTTAATGAACAGCTGATTATTAAACTTGTTAGCTCTTCACACATAGAAGATTTTCTTACAAATGAAGTGATAACGCATTTCAGCCTTTAGAAAGACATAAAAAAAATCTTTTGGACAAAAAACACAGAAGTTTTAATTTTCCTTAATTTTGAATTTTTGGGTTTACAAATTGTGTATGTTTTAGGAGGCCAGGCTCCCACTTCATCAAATGATGCCACACCACCCCCAGCAACAAAGTTCTAACACTCCTCCACCACTGTTCACTGAATCTCTTCTACCCTTTGCACCCACTGCCAACCCCTTCCCCACTGGTAACCTCGGTTCACATGCAAGTTTTATAATATTCACTAAAGTGTTTTTCCAGTGAAAATCCAATTAGTAACGCAAACTATGAGCAGGGGTTGGGGAGGAGAAAGCAGGAGAGAGGGAAAATCAGCTTTTCTCTTACTTTAAAAAAGTGGGGGGGTAATGAGTAAAGAAAAGATTCCATAAAAGTCCTTAAGTTTTCCTACTGTTTCTCAGGGAATGATTTGAACATTTCTAGTGTACAATGTCAATATGCCCCTGCTAAGAAAGAACCTGAACTTCTAAAAGCTTAAATAAAATTAAAAGAGCTGAGTGCCAGACATTTCAATAAAAGACCAGTGTGTCTGTAAAACACCCTTTGATTTAAATGATAACAAAAACCTTATTGCTTTGTTTTTATAAAGGCAAAAAAATTATATTATTAAAGTTATTGATTTTACTATAGTATTCAATGTTTTGAGTAGAAAAAAATTTCTTAGGACATTAAGATTATAAAGCGTTTGTGCTCCCTTCAAAGTAAAGTCTAATTTAAAAATACCTCACTATAATGTGTCAAAAAGTCCAAATTCATACATGTTGACACAGCGATTCTACAACTATGAACTTACCTGAAAAAAATACCTGCAGGAATTTATATTCAAGGGTTTTTGTTTTTTTTTCCACAGAATTAACATTTTAATAACATAAATGATTTGGAAACCTAACGATGGCAAAAGGGAAATTAATGAAATATATTATGATACACTTATAAAATACAATGCTGCATAGTCATAGAGGAAGAAACAGTCCCCAAAGGTTGGGGGATAAAGAGAGATGGGAAGGGAGGAGAGGAGAGTTGGGAACTTTTCATTCCACTTATATTCCTTTATATTGCCTGGACTTAGCATCAGCATGTCTTAATTTTCTAACAATTACTACAAAAGTTTAAAAGACAATAGAAAATGTTCCAGATATGTTAAGTCAATCAAGCCGAACCTGTATACTATGATCCCATCCTCTTATGTTATAAATGTATGGGCAGAAGCTGAAAGAACATGTCAGAAATTTGTATGTATGGTGAACAAATCACAGGATTTTTTGTGTGGAATTTTCCATATGTTCCAACAAGAGCGAGTATTTCTTTCACATTCAGAGGGAAAAATGTGTTTCACATAACATGTTGTTATGCCTCATTTAGTTTCCATATCACAATGCAAGTTAGTAATTCTTTGATTTAAAATAAAGGAGCAATTTATGATCTAAGACTATAAAATCATACTTCAAGGTTGATGATGATTTTAAGAATAAGGAGCTGTCCATGTCTAGTAACAAGGGCTTGAATAAACAAGAACATTAGAATTACGGTATATTTCTTTGCAGAGGAATAAAGAAAGAAAACATTACAGTGAGGAAAGTTGTTTCTTTACTTCATACAAAAAATAGATTTTAACAAAGTGAAAACCAGTCCATGGATGACAGATATGTAATAATATGTTAACTGAAGAGTTATGTGGGGGTCTGTCACTAAATAACAGAAGCTAACTATGCTGTCATGATCAATTTGATTCCATGAGAGACTGTAATTCTGAAGGCACCACATCACATGCTATAATCAATTGTCAATTATGCATAAATCTCTTATGTATGAACAGGCATTCCTAAATACACATAAAAATGAATTCACCTAGGCCCTGATAAATCCCTCAAGGCCTTGCCGAGATTGCCAAATACTTCAAATACTTTGGGTAGTAATTTCAACTGTTCAAACTAAAAAATTCTTATTTACCCACACCTAACTTTCTTTGAACTGAAATTTCTAACCTATGCTAATTTTCACAGCATAAATGACCTTAAGGGAATACCAATAATTAATCAGCACAATGCCCAGAAGAAGGTAATTTGAAAGTAAAGTTTAAAAATCAATGCTTTTCATTACTGAAAGTAATGCTGTTTTGGAATCAAGTGAATTGTGCTGTTTTAAATGAAATGCTCAATAATGGAATACTATGCAGAGGTTACAATGATAATGACTGCATATGTATAAATGATGTTCCAGCACATCTAGTGTAATAGAGCAGACTAGTAAAGGGTATGCAGAGCATGGCTACAACTAAATGAAATGGGTGATGGCAAACTGTGGATATATACTTAAAAAATATTTGAATATTACGGCTTCATCATTGTTTCAAATGAAAAACAGAATAAAAATTAAAGATTAGGTAATTCTTCTAAGTCTACATGCTCAGTTTGCTTCTTTTGAGATCCAGATTTTCAGTAAAGGAATAAAATATAACATTGAAGGCACAGCTGTTTGCTTCTAGGAATGCAAGCAGGAGGAAATCAACAGAGGGAGGCTAATGTCTGCGAGAGTTGGCTAACTACCTCATTTCCAGCTGTGTTTTAATTTGTCTTACTGAACAGTAACAAACTCTTTTTACAAAAGAGAAGTTCCATTTGTGGCCAGCAAAAGTTAGCAGCACATGAGACAATACCTAGAATGCTAGATTCAGCCATTTATTCTAAGTTGTATGACATCCCTGAATTACTGTGGAGTGTATTCTAATTTAATGACATTTAAAATCAGAAATGATAACGAGATGCCTGATCACCTACAATGACTTAAAATATAAATACAAGACAAGTTAAAATCATTCCCAACTTGCTGTGGTAAGATAATTAAATCAATAATAAAGGAAGCTTGGTACAAACTGAGGTCAGTTATGACACTGGATTGTGACACAAACAGCCCTGCTCTCTCCCTCCAAAGCTCTCGAGAGAAGGTCTCCACACAGCCACAGAAATCAGGGGGCAAGGGAGTTCGGACGGACATGGCAATGCTGTAACTAGCGAAGGTCTTTATTACAGCTACTGTATACACTGGTTTTCTTTAAAATGGAGAACTCTACAAGTCAATAAAATCCTAAAACCTGTAAGAAATCAAGAAGGGGACATTCAGACATTCAACTGAAAAAGACATCCTTAAGTTAAGAATTTTTAACACCATCAACATATAACATCTACTTTTAAACAGAACACCTAATTATAAGAAATATGCCACTTTTCAACCTTGATGGGTAGAATTAATTTTTCTAAGGTCTTTATAAACTTGATCCTAGGCTTATGACAACAGTTTTATTAGTTGAAATGTGTGAAGTTGTTCCTTTTTTAAGGTGATCATAACAGGTATGACATAGTTTACATAAAAAATGAAGAATTCAATACTTTGGAAATAACTCAAATCTTCTATTGCCTCTTTTAATTTGGTGAATTTTTAATATCTGACCACCTAGTACTTACAATATAGATAAAAATTTTACCATGAAGTTCAATGACTAAAAAGTGTAAGACAGACTCACAGCTGCTGGTCCACAATGGGTGTGAATCCCAGTTCTCGGAGGTACACATTCTTCATTTGTGAGGAGATGAAACACTGCCATACTGACCAGTGCAAGAAGCTCAACCGCTGGCAGGAATGTGTGCAGAGCATATGCAGCAGACAACATAAAGCATCTACAACACTCAGCAGAGCGCCTGGCACACAGCTGAGAATTCCCCTCCCCTCCCTATTGATTGTAATTGACATACACCAAAACTTACCTTAAAAACAGAGCTCCCTGGCAGTAATTTTTCATTATGGTTTCCTTATACATGTGTTTGATGTGAACCTGGCTAGGAATTATGTCGGTGCCCCCACCCCTACTCCACCCCCCCGTCCACCACTTTCTACAGAACATGAAAAATCCCAAGCATGTATTCAAACATTTAAGTCCCGAATACCTGTCATACTGACTGTCTAGTAGGCATAGAGCAATGAGCCAGAAAGATCTGTCCTCTACCCTTGTGTGTTACATAATGCAACACAAAATCCTGGCATTGAATTTGAAATTGAAAATAAAAAGTTTTAATTCAAATAAATTTATTTTTAATTGGATGAAAAAAGGTAAATTAACTTAGTACTCTGACGTTGCACATAGTTGGTCAGGCACTGGGTTGCAAAGATGAAAATAGGTAAGGTCTATTAGCTAGGACTTCTCAGAACTTCACACTTGATTTTGATGGTCATTCTTTAGCAATCTAGCAATATTTATCTAATCCCTACTATTTACTATGCATGGTGCTAGCAGTTGACCCCTCTGCCAACTGAAGAGCACACTCTCAGGGAGGTCAAGTCCCTGGCAAAGCTAACTTTGAGAGACAACAACTAATATAAGAAACCTCAAAATGCAAGATTATAAAATGAAAACTACTTTCTAGTACAAGTAATTCTCAAAAAATTACATGCAGCAACTATATAAATGACCTCTTCTCTGTACATCTGGGCCTGCCTGTGTCAACTAGAACACAGGAATGGACCAGACGACTCCTTCAGTAAGCACTTCAGGAGATTGTCTCTGAGAAGATTTTCAATGAGACAATTCTTTTCAGAATCTTGTGAGTCATTTGGGGGTGTTAGCATATTTGGGTCAGAAAGATGTTAGCATGCTTAGTGGCACAGAAGCAGAAACAGGCAGCACTCTCGTCCATGCATTTGATTACAAGCATTAGGAGGGAGCACCACATTTTGACATGTGTACTGTGCACCCACGCTGTTGGCCCCAACTCTCAGGAAACAATCTTTTTAGTTTTGTAATTCGAAATTTTATTTGTTCATATTTAGGTACTTATTTTTTATATTATAAAGGAATTCTAGCACTTTTTAAACATGTTAGTGCATAAAGAAATTGTATGTAACAAATAATTAAAAAACACAAGAACAAATATAAGATACAAGAAGCTTTTCTTCCTATTCTTTCACAATCTGATGACACCCTGTGGGAGGAGGTCCAAAGTGTCTCTTTGCAGCTGTTGCCCTGCTCTTTAACATATTTAATAACTGTTAGCTTAAAGCTTTCAGTGTCTGTATTTTTGTAAAACTGTCAGCCAGCTCTCGCCTAAAGTGTACCAAGAGAAATGTTGCACTGTTCACCCTATGATGATCAAGTCGGCATCACCTGTCTTACGAAGTCAGTCAATCTAGCTCTGTGACAACAACATGCTGCTCTTTGTTGCATTTTGTTGAATCATTGCCCAAAATTGCTTTAGTTGCAAGTTTGTTGTAAGTTCAACAAAACGGATTATCATATTCCAGGGTATTATTTTGCATACGGCTATTATTAGAGTTACACTTTTAACTCATGAGCATAAATAAAAGAATTAAAAATATTTATATAGATATGGAATTAGTACTACCTATATATAATGCTCATCCCTATTTTCCCCCTCACAAATCTGGGTAAAAAAACACGCAATATACAATGGCAAAATATGATAATTCTATCTCTGACAGAATCTTGTCACCTGAGTAAATGAAGGCTTTTGTAATTCTGAGTGCAAAGCAGCGAAAGATTTGAGATGAAGATTCACGATGTCTTGATGCCCCAAACTATGATTCACATCTTTAAATTGTTTTTTTTTTTTGCTAAATAAACATATTTCATTCGATTCTAAGTAGGTCCGATTTTAAGTCCTACACATCAGTGATTCTGAAACTAATTTAAAAATGTACAGGTCCCCAATGCACTAGATCATGCAGATATCCAACTAAAGACTAACAGAGCAAGAGAATGGACTTGACAAAAGACAAGGTTTACGGACCTAACAGGAAAGAATCTGGCTATGCTCCACAGCCAGCTAGGGCTCTATCATTGGACAGAGTTGTGTTCATTAATTAGAAGCATCTAATAAAAGGTGTTTTCATTTAATTGCATGAACAAAACAGGTTTAGGACTGCCTGGGTTCCCTTCTTGCTGGTGAAAGCTGGTATTATAAAAAGAGACCGATTAACACAAATCTGTGGGGCTGCAATGTGTAAGCTCTTAGATAAGACCTGAGTTCGCATTTAAAGATGGGCAGCTGAAGGAATCACCAGAGCTCCACTGCCCCTGCACCCCAAAGGTTTTTCACTCTTAATTGACAGTGACTTCATACTGCAGCAAATGAACACTTTTGGGCAAAGCCTAGCATTTCTCAGTACCCACAAACTACGGACTTTAATGCAGAAGGCACCGAGTACTGGTTGATGGCTTGCTAAAAGATAACATTCTGGGTGTGTGCCCTGGAGGAGTAATGGTTTGGTGTGCCACCTATGGCTGAGCACAGTCTAAGTACATTCCAAAGACTAGGGTTTGTGTCCTGGGGCAGGAAGAAAGCCAGAAAGAGCAACTAAAATAATAAAAAATAAATTAATGGTTCTTCCTCTTTTCTTCTTGCCTGCCTGCCTCCGCTCCCCCTCATTCCTGCCTATATCTTTCTTTACAAAAAAAAAAAAAAAAATGACATTCTGAGGACATGCCACATAAAGCTCAAGGATCTACATTTGAGACCTGGAGTAAAAAATCAAAATAAACAACTAAATAAAGATGTTACTTTCTCCTCTCCTTAAAAAAAAAAAAAAAAAAAAATGACAAAATGACATTCTATTTTAAATCACTAGAAAATCAATATAAAAATTTTAGTCTTAAAAAAAACTCACCATTCTCACTTTCATTTTTTTATAAAGAAAGATGCAGGCAGGAATGAAGGTGAGCAGGCAGGCAAGTAGAAAGAGAGGGAAGAAGCATTTTATTTTATTACCATTTTAGTTGTTCACAGTGGCTGTTTCCCCTGGATCTGGATCTGGGACTCGAACCCAGGGGTACGTGACCTTGCATTCCTTCAGAAGCCACTGACCTAACTGCTGTTCTGCCAGGGCATGCGACTAACTTTCATTAATGCAAATAAATAAAGGGAAAAAACTGGCATCTCTATCTTCTCACATTATACAAAAAACAGTCATTTTCCTTAGAATTACTTCTTCCAAAATTAGGAAGGACTTTTATTTGGCATTTCCTCTAACAATTTCATACTAAAATTCCAGTATATATTGAACTATATGCTTCCTGTAAGTACTGAGATAAAAATTTATTAGCTATTAAGTATTTGGAGTCTACAATTTAAAACAAGAAAATATAAAAGAGAAAAGCACTAACTACGAAGGCATTAAAACTCTAACTATACTAATAATCACAAGCAATATAGGTTGACAAAATTTCTATATTAAAAAAACAAGAAGAAGAAGTGGGCAGGCAGGAGAGAGGAGGAAGAAGCACTCTATTTTCACTTATTTATGCATTTTGGTTGTCCTCCCTATCCTAGGATGCAAACCTGGGTCCTCTGGAGGTATATGGATTGCATTTTAGCAGGAAGCAGTTGACTAAACCACTGCTTCACCAGGGCACGCCCAAATTAAAAAACTTTGTCAGGCATGCTGCAGTGGCTTAGGTTTTAAGCATGCACCTGTGGTGCAATTCATATACAGACAGTCCACGGACCCAGGTTCACAGTTCAACAAATAACTAAATAAAATGCCTCTCTCTTCCTTCCTGCCTGCCTTTCTCCTCCAAAAAAAAAGGTGGTCAAGCCTAGATAAAAATCCATTATATGCCACTGAAAAGAGACACATCCAAGACACAGGGATAAACAAAGATTTTTCTCTAAAGTAAGAATTGGAAAAGTTATACCAGGCAAGCAGTAAAAATAGAAGAAAGCTGATATATTAAAATCAGTCAAAAAAAACAAAGGCATGAGTATAAATGAAAGAAGAGGTCCTCTCCTTATGATAAAATGTTATATTCCTTCAAATGATATATCCTACAGTTAGCAAAACTTAATAATTCTACCCTTAATGTACCTGATAACATAAATCCAATTTTTTTAAATGATAGCACTTCACCAAAAAAAAAAAAAGAAAAGTCATCACAACAGCTAGTAATTGGTTCCAATCTCACGCAAATTGTTCCAGGACACAAAAAAATGCAACATCATATATCCGATACATTGAGGTTAGAACAGCTATGATATCAAAGTCAAACAATGATAAGTACAAGAAAGGGAAATGATAGGTCAATTCTACTTATTATCATAAATGGTAAAGTCCTAAATAAAATAGCAACAAACCCAGATCAATGTGGAAAAAAGAAAGCACATCATGAACAAGTTGAGTTTTTTTAAGAATGCAAGGATTTATCATTGAGTACATTGACGCAATTCACAGTAATTCAGTGAGTTAGCAAATTAAAAGAAAACAAAATATCTCAGGGAACCAGAAAAAAAGTTGATGAAGTTCAACACTTATCATAATAAAAGTTCTTTCCAAACTAGGTAAAGCATCGAATTTTCTTAATCTGGAGGGTAAATTCCAAAACCTGTCATCAATAAAATAACACTGTTTTTTGCTTCTTCTAATGTATTTATTTATTTATTTAAAGGGAAGGTGCAGGCAGAAATGGAGAGTAGGCAGACGGGCAGAAAGAGAGGAGGAAGAAATATTTTATTTCCATTTCAGATGTTCACACTGGTTGTTCCCTCGGGAACCCAGATATACGGCCTGCATCCTTTGGAGGTGACTGACCTAATCTCTGTTCTACCAGGGTGCGGTCATTAACAAATAACAGTGTCAACAGTAAAAATCATAAGTAGTCATTTTTAAATCAGAGCTGTAGGTGTTTCTATTTACTAATGAACTAGAGGTACTAGCTAGCAACATAAAGAAATACAAGGACAAGAACTGAAAAAGACAAAAGGATTGATTGGAAGGGGGAAAACACTCATAATTTAGAGAAGAATAAATAATAACATTACAATTAAGAATCACGATTAAGAATCAAATATCTTTGAGTGAAGGCAAGTTAAAATGAGAGAATGGATTGGCAAAAGACCTATAATTAACAAAATATTCCTAAAATGCCAAAAGGAAAAAAAAAAGACAAGTAAAATAGACAAGAGACATAAACGGGCATGTCAGAGAAAGAACTGAGTCTAGTAAACGATGCTTAATTTCATTATCCTGGGAAATCAAAGTAAAAGGCAAAATGAGAAAATATTGGCAACAACCAGATTGGCAAAAATGTGTAAATTAGATAAGATTAAGAGTGAACAAAGATAAAAAACAAAAAGAATTCATATAGTGATACAGTGAATATAACTAGTATAATCACTATAGAAAATCTGGATTTCTTCAATAAGGTTGAAATTCATGTATCATGAAACCTTAATTATATTTTGGTTATATATTCTAGATAAATTCTTGCCAGTGTGCATGAGGAGACAACCGAAATTGTTCACACAATAGCCATAAAATAGGAGACAAATGCCCGCCAGTGGGAAATGGTTAAACTGCAGTAAAATCATACAAAAGAATATTACACAGTCATAAAAATAAACCACATCGATTTTGGGTGACTCTTACAAGTTAACTACACTTAACCAAACAGGCAAATCACATACAAAATTAATTTCATTTTTGTGAAGTTTTAAAAAAGCAGGGAAAATTAACCATGCATTGTATGTGGACTCAAGCATATGGCACAATTGAAAAAAAAAACAAAAACACATAAGAATGTTATAAACAACAAAATGCAGAATGATGGTTACCTACGGAAGGTAGGGGTGGAGGGCAGAGGATGGAATCAAAGAGGGGCAAAAGGAGGTTTCAAAGGTCCCAACACGTCTTGAATTAAAAGCTGAGTATCATGAACAATGGTTACACTTCCTATTCTTCACTGTCTCTGACAAATGTATATTCATGTGGTATGTATTAAATTTGTCATAATGAAATAAAATATACAGAAAAATAGGTTTAAAAAATTCTCAACATCAAACAAAAGCAGTAGTAAATATTATTTGACTCACAGAGTTAAGACTATTACTAATTGCAGGGGTAGAAGCGGGAAGCAAGGAAAGAGGGAACAAGATGGTGATAAAGGGGGCTGAACTCTGGTGGTGGGTGTGGTGTTAAATACAGACTAAAGTGCAATTTTAACATCACAAAATAAATAATGCAAACAAAAGAAATAATAAAATTACTTTTTAAAAGACTATAATAGCATAAAATAAATTGACTGGCATTATATGAGCAATCTTTTTTTTTTTTTTTTTTGTTTTGTTTTAAGGAAAAGTGCAGGTGGGAATGAAGGTGAGCAGAGACAGGAAGGAAGAGAGAAGAGGAAGAAACATTTGCTCAATCTTATTTAGCTGTACATCTTGGATGTTCCCCCTAGCCCTGGACACGAACCCAGGTCATTGGAATGTATGTGGACTGTACAGAGGTGGTGGACCTAACCACTACTCCACCAGGACTCAATTATACAGATTAGCCTCCTTAGCTCCTTTCAGTGGAATACGTTTGACCAAAGGTTAAAGGCAACAAAGGAACTACTATTAACAATTCTTTATGTTGCAGAGTTCCTATTTATGAGTTTATGGTCAAATGCTGTTCCTAAAATCATGTTCAGATAGTTCTTGGAATCTGCAGAATCTTCCATTGCTGTCATCCTGACTTTGTCACCTATTGAGCAATTCTGTGGTTTAAAGATTATGCAATTTTGCTCTGATTCACCACATACTTTGAACTTTCAAGTGACTGATAGCAAAAAAGGTTAAATACTTACATTTAAAATATCTACTTTTGTTAACATTGAAGCAAAAAAAAAACCAACTTTGTAATAGAAAATACTATTCTGAAAATGCTGATCGTTGGATTTTAGACTTGATTTAGTACTTGATAAAAAAGTTCTATGTATATTAATTAAACATTATCCTTTAGACTTAGCACATATCATTAGTGGCTCATGGCTGGTTTTTAAAAAAATATTTATTGAGGTAACTTTGCTTTACAAAACAATACAAACCCATACGTGCAGATTCCCCATTCTTCAAATGGTTCATGCTTTTAGATAGTTTACATTTGGAAAATGTCATTTCTAATAAAAATACACTTAAAATACGTATGCTGAAAAAACCCACAGTAAAAAATACCAAAACTCATTTTAAATGAGTATATTACATTACCTATTTAGTATGCAAGCTTTTTTTTTCCCCCAAAGGAAGAGGAGGAAAGAACTTTTTTGTTTAGTTGTTTATTTTGCCCACTTTCCCTCTCTGCTGCCACCCTGGGTCTTGAATCCAGGTCCTTGGGCTTTTACATGGTCGACATCCAGCTGTTTCAGTCACCTGAGCCACCAAGGTGCACCCATATGTAAGCTCTTAAGACACAATATTTTTACCTAAACCCCTTTAGTAAGGCACAACCTCCAGTGGCCTAACATTTCAACAAACTCATCATATATGAAACTCTCCTACTCATCTTTCATTGTATCTTCTGTGGTAAAACTCTTCTGTGGCTCTACTACTCTTTTACTCTGACCCGAAGCCTTGACCCTTCCTATGAATCCCACACTTCAAGAGTGTCTACAATGTACAGAGACACAGCATTTCACACTCTCTCTCTTAATGAGTGGCTGAGTTGTTTACCAATAAGATTTTTATTACAAATGTTCAACATATATTTAGTGGTCATTTCCTAAGAAGAAGGGACTCTTCTGAGCCCGTAGAATTCAACAGAATTCAGTAGTAGGTCAGAGGAAATCTCTACATCTTGGTGGGAGAAGAGAACAACAGAAGGTAAATGAACAAGAACTTGAGTCAGTGGTAAGTGCTATAAGGAAAATGAAACATGGTAACCTGAGAGAAAGTCTCTGGCTGGAGATGAGAGAATGGGTAGAGTGGGGAGGTCACCTACTAGAAAAACTTCTCGGAAACACATCAAAACCTACAGTATCCTCTCTACCCTTCACAAGAGAAGCACAAGGACCCAATCTGAACCTTAAACTGGCATCAACCCACCGAGACAACAAAAGCATTAAATACACCATCAAGAGTTAACACTAATAATGCACCTCTACAGGAGTGAGGAACTAATTGTTCTAATACAGAGAAATCTCACAAAACTGTCTAGTGAATTTCCTATTATTTAGGGACTACGTGACTCAGTGGAATCCCATGTTTGAGACAGAGGAACTAGAAACCTCAGTTGGGTTTAGTCAGTTTTTTGGCATGCACCCTACAGGGCTACAAAAAATATTCTTTCACCGCTTCCTGTATCCACAACCTTTGTGACCTTCCTTGGCCAAGAGGAAGCCGTCGAAGTGAAGCTGTCCACCTCTGAGTTCAAGCCTCAAGAGACCTTTCGCTCCCTTGCTCAGATACCTGCCTTCACCACAAGGGCAAGCTGGGACATGACTGCTGAAGGACAAGAGAGCTTGTAGTTCACATCCTCCTGCAGAAGGTCATTTTGGAACAGCCAAGATCAACTAGGTCCACAGGCTTGTCTCAGACAAGAAGAAACATGACAGCAACTACAGGATCTGCCCAGCAGCCCAGGGACGTGTGTGCAATAATAGATGGTTATTGTTTTAAGCCAGAGTTTTGAGTTTGCTTGTTATACTGCAGTAACTGAAAGAGCAAGATCAATCATATCTAGTCAACCTGGAAATCGATTACATTTTTCCTGTAAGGTTTTTGAGGAGCTGAAGCCAAAAACTGAGATATTTTAATTTCAGGGTCTTCTGCAATGAGACTTTATTCATAGGTCAGGCAGAAAGAACTTAGAGCCCCACCAAAGGACCTTACTTCTACAAATACTGCTTTTTTTCCCCCCATTTAGTTTTTTTTTTTTTTTTAAGTTCTGCTGAGAGAGGAATAGCCACAGGGCATTATTCTTCAAGAATAATAATGGGGATCTGACCTAACATTATGTGGGTTATTAGTTAAATGTTTAAAATGGACCTGGGATTCTTCCATATTTGAAAAAAATAGTTGCTTTCCTTGTCCCTTTATCATTCTTTTCTGAAATACAGTAATATCTCAGTGTGAACTATTGTTGAGAAACATTATCTATTTTTCCAAGATCACAAAAGATTTCATTTCTTTTTTACACACTATCTCCTACACCTTCCAAAAGTTTAAATAACTCAGTTTTTGAGAGTTGACTAAGCACACATGCCACCTCCCCATCCCACTCCTCTGGATGAGCAAGAAAGGTTGAGTAAATTGAAATGGACCAGGTCTGTCCTGCTTCTTTCCTTGTGCTTCTGAGAACCAAACAGGAGGAAAGGAGAGGAAAGTGTTTCGAAGGAATGTGACCTGACTTGGCTGCAGCCCATCATCCTTGTCCCAGCCTCAGGTCACTACCTGGGCTCAGGCTGTGCCAGTCAGCAGTGTGCTGGGAGTCAGCACCTTTCAGAGTCTGAGTGTTGATACATCTTAAATACTTCAGACCTACACATTCAACTATGACTCCAAGTTTCTTACTGCTTTTTAGTAATGATACAATGATTTATTTATTAAATGGTTCAGTTTTCACTTCTCCACCGCCTTCTACAGACAGTAATAATTTCACAACCGGTCATTCATTTTCCAAAATATCATATATATGTGTATATATAGATCTATATATCTATACCTAGCTCTATGTATGTATATATGGTATATATATGTATACATATATATATATATATATATATACGTCATATTTATTTAACTAATTCTGACTGCTAAATCACAGGGCTTTCTTACATAAAAACATTTTAAAAACCAAATAGGAGTATCGGAAAACGTGTACTATGCCATCACTAGAAACACTTATTGACTACTATGTGTGACAGTTTCTACCTGCAAGAAGTTTACAATCTATGCAAGATAAAGACAAAATATTTCTGAACCAATATTATTGCATTTTTAACCATGCTTTTTTCACTGTCTTCCAACATAAATACCCTGAAGTATGTGCTCTTATCTACCCAGTATTATTAGCCTGCAAAACAAATACCCATGTATTTCACATCTATAGTGCACTTAACAGTTTTTCAAAGTTTGGAGACACAAACTCAAACATCATAAGCCTATGAAAGAGGCAAAACACAGACTACCCCTACATTTTGTACAAGATAAAACTGGTAACAATGAGATGAGCATTTTTCTCAAACAAGGTTAACAGAGGTAAGAGAGACAAGGTCTGACCCACGGTTACTTTCCACTTCACGACAGTACTCAGGCCCGTAAATTTACAGGATACACACGTGGTCACACAGGAGCAGGTTCCTCTTGGCAAATCTAACTGTCCTACAATGGGCCTCCTTCAATAAATACTGTGCTCTGACCTTATAGTAGATGTACCTAGACTTTCCAAAGGGCTGCGGGAAACAAAACTCAGCACACCCCTACACACATATTTTTTAATCACAGTAAGAAAAAAATAAGCTTTACTAATGTGTAAGACATGAATTGACAATAACAGATGTATGTAATTTTTAAATGTATGAGTGTGTACTTTTAAACTTTGGTTGGTGCACAACCAAAAATATTTTAAGTATTTATACTATGATAACTAGCCCAGACATCAAAAATACAAACAAAAATATTACATTTATCATTAAGAAAAATAACTTGAAAGAAAAAAGAGGAAATAAGTGAAAGAGGCAATTTGCAAAGGAGATCAAAACTGACAACAAAAAAAAGGAAAAGATGATAAGTGTGGCCAAAACCAGGAACATTCAAATTAAAAAGGACCCTGGGTCCTTTTTTAGGATACCTTGTCTATTCATTAATGCAGCTGAAACTTAAGTCAGAAGATACCAAGTGCTGGCAAGGGTACAGAGGAGAAAAACGCTGTATCCCTAGATGCAAGGAAAAATCAGGAAAAGATTTTGTTTGGAAGAAAGTTGGCCTAACTGTAAACAACAAATAGTAAAACAATAAACTGTCAAAAAGCTACAAAGGTTGATCCAACTCCGACTCCGACTTCTAAAGGAATTCAGAAAGCAAATGCACTGGGCTTTCTGATTCATTAAAGTGTCTTTTTTACAGTGTGTCATTTTTTAAAATCACCTTTCTATTGGGGGGAATCGCATAAACTTACTGAAAATATTGCTTTTCATTAATCTCCTAATTTTGCATTTTAATCATTTCAACATTTTTAGACCCCATTTATGGTGTTTAGTAAAATTTTATTTATCAAAGGCTAAAATACAGTCTAACTCAGCAATCTCACCTCTAACAAATATTTTAGAAAAGTTTATGTATAATAAATATGTTCACTGGAACTCTTTTAGAAAATGAAAAAACAGAAAAAAACTAAATGTCCAACAATAGGAGTAGAGTCAAATAATTAAAGCACATTTCTGCAGCTATTGAAAGTAACTACTAATATGTAAGATTTATTTACTTATTAAGTAAAAAGTATATATAGAACAAACTCATTCTTGTAAAAATATGAAAATTACATATGTACATATATATACATATTTATATGTGTGTGTACAGTTAATCCAAAGGTCAAGTTAACAATTCAGTCAAGCATTTAAAAATCTCTTTCTCCTCTCTCTCTCACACACACACCTATCTAGACATATATCAAATACATCAATCAATAACTGATATCTTATACTACCAATTGTATTGCCAATATGAAACCAGGAAGAACAAAAGCCTAACACTCAATGTACTCAAGTACTCAAATGCTTTTAACTATTGTCTTATTTGCAAGCCTATTAATTACTTTTACTTTTTAGATTTTTGGTTCTATGATATGAACTCAGGAAATTATGGATTTCCTGTATACCTATCCTTTCACCCAAGCCAAGCAAACATCACTAGTTTTCCTACTGATTCAGAAGGTAGTCTCCAAATTCTTAAGTTACTCCAAACAGATATTACTAATCAATTAGAGTTGCAATGCTAGTTGAAACTTATTTAAATCTCCTGTGGTCCATTATTTCGATGGTCTACAATGAACTACACCTCCTGATATTCAGATTCGTGCAATCCTCTCCCACTCTTGATTTTGGCCATAGCCATGTGACCTGCCTTTGGCCATCAGGAAATGGACAGCATGGTGCAAGCAGAGGTTTTAGAGGCGCTTCACTTCGGGCTTGTTCTCTGAGAATGTTCCCTTTTAGAAGATACGTTATAAAGAAAATCTAGACAAACGTAGCACTAAGTGCTAAGGTGCCACAAGAAGAGAGATATTGGATATTGTCAGCACAATCAAGTTCCAGCTGAATGGTTTTTGTATGAATGGCCTCAGTAATATCAAATGAAACAGAAGAATGGCCTAGCTGACTGAGTTCCATCAACCCAAAGAAATCTGGAAAATTATAAAAAAGGGCTGTTTTAAGCCACTCTCTTGGGGTCATCAGTTATACATCAAGAGATAACCAAAAGACTAATCACTATCCCAAATCATCTAAATCACTCATAACAACCCAGATGTGCCAATACTTACCTCTAAATGTCATTTGTTCAATCAAGAGTATTTATTGATGCTATGGAGAAATTGGGGACACTTTAAAATACTCTAAAATAAACTGTAGGAGAGACCATAAATTTGTACAAATCTTCTAAAGAACAATTTGGCAAAATGTTGAGCAATTGAACTTTTTAAAAAATTCCTATCCTTTCTCTATATAATTGTAAGTCTTGGAAATAGATGGGCATAAAAGAATATTATTGGTACACTCTGGTGTAGCAGTGGTTTGTGGTCAACTGTCTTCAGCTGGTGTAGTTCACATACATCCCAAGGACCCCAGGATCATGTCCCAGGGCCAGGAGTAGCAACCAAGATGAACAACTAAATAAAATAAAGCGTCTCTTCCTCCTCTCTCTTCCTGTCTAACTGCCTCTGCCCACCTTCATTCCTGCCTGCACTCTTCCTTTAAAATAAAAAAAAATCAAAACACACATACACACACACGAAACATAAGGATTTAAGGATTTTTCACACAGCGAAAGTTAGAAACAACATAAAAAAATAGAGGAATGATTAAATTACCACATACTCACAGGAAAGAACACTATAAAGTTATCAAAAATCTCTAGTGAATAAATGAGAACGAACAATATAACTAATGAAAATAATATCCAATACAATGTTAACAGTAAGAACCAAATTTTTAAATATAAACTTATTATTTGACGTGGAATCATTCTGATATTTCTCTACGAAAAATTTTTAAACGTAATTTTTAGAATGTATCTATATTCTGTAATAAAACTTTTTTTTCAAAATAAATGTAGTATAATAAATGGATTTTCAGCAGAGGAAGAAAATTACACTAAATCTAACATGTTATTTTCCCTATATCATTGCTTTATAGTATTAAAATTGGGCAAGAAGTGCCTTATTTCTTTTTAAGACTCTGCCATTCTGTCCTATTTTACTGAGTTTTAAATTTTAAGAGTTTTAAAATAAATATTTAATACAATGGGTATGATATGTATTTTCTACTGAGTTCAATAAAAATTATTGGAGTTAATTCAATATGAAGACTATTTTTTAATCTCATAGACAAATTCTCTATTTTTTAAGACCATCTCTACCCAAAGAAATCACCTATGTAAAGAATCTAAATCATTTGGAATGGATCAGGAAAAAACCCACACAGCACATCTATAAGAGGTTATGGGGCAAAAAAGGTCTGGCAGCATTACTCAAGAATTGTTTGAGAATTACTCCTGAAGGAGGCAGTAATTTCAGAGGAACTGGAAGGACTCTCTGGGCCTGCCAAAGCAGGGGGATTTCCAACTCAGCAGGCTCTATTGCCTCTGGTATTAAGTCACAGTTAGTTTCTTCAATCCCCCTTGTTTTCTTGACAGTCAGTACAGGAGCCATTCTTGGGGTTTCTTCCTCAAAGCTCAACACTCACCTTACTTCTCCCAGGTTGGGTTTGAACCATTCTCCATACCTTTAACTACTTCCCTGTGATATAGGCAAAAAGCTTCCTGGAAGATTACTGAAGCTATGGTTTCTCAGCAGTTTGTTCTCCTGGCCTTTGGCACTTGCATTGTATGACAAGGGAGGAGCAGCAGACCTCTGATCTTTAGTCTTTCACACCTCAACTTCCTACGGTGAATTGGGTCTTTCTAATCACACAGCTTCTGGAAGGCTTATCAATTAATAATCCTGGCTTCAGCTAACAACAGAAAATTACTTAAGACTAGCACGCTGATAGAGCTAAAACAGAACACCACAAGTTTTCTCAGAATTGTTCTTCTGTACTTGTACCACTCTGACAGAAAGAACCAAGGACAGTGAAGGACAGCCCCAGAGGCAAAGGAGAAGCTCTAACTCTAAACTTACAGCCCATCCTTTAATCAAAGAAGCCATCTACTACCCCAGGGTCTCCATGCTTCTCCTAATTAAGAAATGGTCTTTTGTCCCTATTCCCTACAGGAATGTAGGAAGGGGAGTTATTTAATCTTTACTTTTGGGAGTAAGGTTGAGTTACTCCTTTTTGCCACGTGGAGACTCCTCTATTTCCCAGGTTCCCTTTCCAGGCCTCAGTTGGGATACAAACCATTGGTTAGCCTGTTACCCAAAATTTACTGCCATAGAAACTTTCCATACATGTTATTAAATTTTGGCTTTTCTCCTACAGATCATACCTAATGATAATTTGTTCCTTCATCCAGCCTGTGAAGAGACTCAGAGAAATGGAGGAACATTTCCCTTGTCCCCACAGTACCATTCAGTGCTCCGAAAAGGCTTGTAATCCCGGGTACTCCAAGTCCTTGTCCAAGATTTTTAAATTCGGGAAAAAAGAAGAAGCCTTACCTTTGGGGTTAAAATGCTAAAAGGGTGAAATTTGAAGCAATGGAAAACCATTTTTGTGGTAAAGTAGAAAGCAGCTTTCTAAAATGAAAATCCTGAAGAATTCATTTGTCACTCCTGGAATTTACATGGAAAAGTTTCCTTCTGTCACCTGCCCCTCATGAAGCTCTTTTCTGTTTCTCTTGGTTTTAGAGGACCCACTGATTCCAGTATTCTAAGATGTGCTCTCCACTAGTTTTATCTGCACTACTTGTTTACTATAGGACAGACGCCAATACAGCCCAGCTCTGAAACCACAGCAGCCTGAACTGCTGAAGTTTCTAGATTGAGATGGCAGGGTCGCTAGCAAGGTCTGCTGGTCAGGTGCGTCCCAAAGGCCACCCAGGGTCCTGCATTAGCATGGTCTTATCATGAGTCAGGTCCCACAATCAGGCCTCTGAGCAGATCTTATCCGTGGCTCAGAAAAGAACTACAGAAACCAAAGTCTAGAGATAGCTCATCTACTCATTCACATGGGAATAAATCAATACGCCATGTAGAAAGAATATTGACATTTCAAAAGCCGTATTTCTGAATGCATGGAGTTAATGGTCATCATCAGATTTCATTCAGTCAGGCTGAGGCTTAGGAACTAAGAATACAGACACGAACAAGACTTTCATGAAGCATACCTACCTATAGAATATGGGCAAATGGGTATTGAACCAGTGTTGCCTCAACTCTACCATGTATTTTTAAATGTTTGTATGTCAAATGTTGCTGAAATAAGGATCTAGGTATTGATTTAGTATGTCTCATGTATTTCTCACCCTTAAAGAGTTATTATTAAATTAATGATAATAATCACTGGCAGTTCAAAAGAAATGGTGCAATTAGACAATTAAGTATTTAATCATAATCCTGTTAACTGCTAAGAAGAAATATAAAAATGGGGGTACAACTTAATTCTGGAGGGGCTCTGTAGCCCCTCAAATCTCATTTTTAACACAGCAGTCAGACTGACTCTTTAAAGGGGGATGCTGCATCAGGAGTCCCCTTGATCAGACCCACGATGACTCCCCACCATCCCTGAGAAACAGCTAGTTATTATCAACCATACAGGCCACACAGTTTAACAGGTTCCTTGTCTGATTTTATCTCCTTTTGACCCCAGACTCATTCCTCATCGTTCCTTTCCATGCCCCTCCAGATCCTTAGAGCTTACATAGACTCTTACCTACAATAAAATACACTTTATGTTTTCTTTCCCCTTGCACCCCATCCCAATCCCCTCAAAGGCTGTTTCCTGGTCCATTTTGTCTGATGATGTTCACCAATCACTAGACAGAGCAATGTGACTTCAAAATGTGCTGAGAACTGGAAGGATGCACCAGTGAATAACTGATTGGAAGGCTCTGACACAGGGACTGAAATAATCATTAAAATCAGCAGGCTGAGCTTTGCTCTCTATTAGATGGCAGAGAGGGACTGCCATTGCTGAGTGTTCCCTTTATCAAATGTCCCTACCACCCCAGCCCATCCCAAGTCTTTCTCTCGACAACACATAGGTTTTGGCCCAATCTGATCCCCAGGAGGCTACTAGTGACCTTCATCTCTCTGTGATTCTGTCCTATTCTGGTTACTCTTTGAGCACTTCACAGCTGAACTTTCAGAGGCAGCTCCTATTGCTTAAAGGCATCTCAATATATTTGCTCAAAGCATGATGTACAAGTCATCATCTCCTGTATTCTAGGTGTGCCTGGTGCTCATCCTTCAGTCTACATTAAATTCTGCCTTCTCAGTGTCTGTCTGTTGATCCTACTCATGCTATGCCCCAAACATCTGCAGTGGCTTGCCTAGAAAATAGAAACGTCAGCCTGGCACTCCAAAGACCAGATACACTGTAGCATTAACTAGTACCCCAAGTTTCACCTCCCATTATCTGACTGCACCAGCACTTGCTAGCTGGGCAGTTATCACTGTCCATCACACTCATTCTATAAGCTCCCACCACCGTGACTTTATCATACTAGTCCCTGGTGTGAACCCGTCTCAGTGCCACCCACATCACTTCCTTCAAGCCTCTCCAGGACAGTCAAGTAAAAGTTACCTAGTCCTCTTCTGGTTTCTTATGACACCATCTGACAGGGAACTGGTAGCATTTTTTTCACTAGTAACTCCAACTTATACATTTTTTCACTATTATTAACCCAAACATTAACCCAAACACACACACACACATATATATATATATATATATATTTGTCATGGAAAAATAAAAAGGTTATATGAACATTTGTCAACAAATGCTAAGGTGCCTTGTCTTTCATGGGGCAGATAAATGTAGGTAGACAGGGATATTTACATCCAGTTTGTCTCCTGGGCCTCCTTTGATTGTATCTTGTTGTACTCCGCATCTCTTGCCCCTTCCTATACACAACCAGCTCTGAGGATAAGATCCAGAAAACGAAGAGGTCTATACAGATTAGGGCAAAATCATTTGAGAGCTCCAGAAAGGGTTCTCCAAATGCAGCCACTTAAAACTGGGAGGAGTCCTTTGTTGTCTCCCAATGATTCCTTCACAGAGTAGCAGCAGCAGCAGCATGAGACTCCACCTACTTACACTAGGTGCCAAGCATTAAGCTCTGTAAGGGAGCTCCAGGGAGAACGCACTGAGCAGGCCTGGTCCTGAGCAGTGGTCCTGGGGTGAAAAAGGAGGACAACCGGATTCCTAGGTAAGATTCATTGTGGCTGAAATTCTGGAGACATCATCTTGAAATGCTACATGCATTTTGTCATGGAAACCTCGTTATTTACGGTAAAATTCCCTAATCTGTCACAGAACACTCAACTTTTCCTTTATAAAAGTGTTGTTTCTTGATTTTGTTCTACTTTTTGTTTTATGTCTGTTTCTCCTACAAAATGGTAGGCTCCAGGAAGAGGTGGTATGGTCCCCCATCTGCTCCCCAGCATCTAGAACAGTAACCAACATTCACTAGGCATTCCTGAGTAGATGTAGAGGGATGACCAAAGTCCAAGATTCCATCAAACTAGTCAACAGATTTTAAGGGGGCTAAACAGGCTTTTATTTGTAGGTGGCCCATAGCCTAACCATAGTATTTGCTTCTAGGAAGTGATAGTTTAGTTGCAAGGAACCAATTTACAGAGGGTTACATATTAGAAGAGCTGCTAACACTGCCCTCCCTGTACCTATACTGTTAGGTACAGAGGGGTCTTGAGACCTTGATTTAAATGTCAGTGACTAACAGTGAAGCTCTATGACTTAAAATAGGTCCTTACCCCTCTTCCGAGGAAAAAAAAAAAAGTTAACGAAAGGCCACTGTGAATATTGAATTAGTTTAATGCTCTGCTTAAGTGATTAGCATTAATAACTCAGTTTCCCCTATCATCTCCTCTTCTAATGCACTGAATGCTTTTCTTTATTACAAATTCCTTGAATGCTGAGATTATAGCTGTGCTCTACCCATTGAATCAGTTAAAACTGCTTTTCACATGTAAGGATCCAAATGGCAATCCAAAGCACTATTATAAGAAAAATACAATGTTCATGAACAGTTCTGAAGTATTATAATGCGTTAGTAATCAAAATCCAATTGCAATACTACAGAACTAACATCAATTTTAAATCTCAAACACAGTCATATATTCTAATATTCTTGTGGAATGTTAGTTGCTAGTTGTATTATTGTTCCCCATCTTCACTCAGATTTTGAACTGTGATCCTCTATGAAGAAATGAACATTTTTGAACTTGCAACCTTACATGGTTATTTGAAATTCTTAGCACACACTGATCAGATATTTCAATGAAATTTTATTAGTCAAAATCAAACACTGCTCCATTTGCTATCTAAGAAAATCTTCAATTTTCAGAACTTAAAATTTTAAGTCAAGTAAAAAAATATTATGAAAACATAACTACACAAAATTTACATATTATTTTATTACTCTGCAAAAAAGACTTTAATCCCTAATCCTTCCACATAAAACAATGACCTTTGAATAATCAGAACCAAGTTTCTCACTAATCAGAGAGCATTGTTTTAAGATTTACTTGACACTCAAAGTTAACCATTTTAAAGCTTGGAAGCACAAAGAATATTCAATGACACATCCGTTTTAAGCTACCATGACCTATCATTACAGTCATTAAGCTATATTTTCAAGGAGTAAGCAGAAAGCTATATAACTTTCAAATACAGAAGATTACCTCCCGTGCTTTATGGACCAAGTTATTTGAATATTTAAGCTACACTTTATAAGTTATAAAACTCACTGTTTATCCTTAGGAAGAATGCTGAAAATGACCAAACAAAAAAGCCATGTGGAAAGTCAATTATCAAGTTCTAACCCTGCAAATGTATTTATACATGAATGCAGTAAGAGAGAGGCTGGCTAGTGAAGGAACACAGAAAAAGTACTTTTTGCAAAGAAAAATTAAAGTATTAAATATCTAAGATAAAGCACATGTTTTCAAATAGTAGCATTTTTTTTGTACCCAAGGGATTTACTTAAACTAACACACACTATATTATGTTTTCTCTTATCTAAGTATAAACTTTTATTAAAGAAGCAACTTCAAAACTATAACATAAACTGATTATCCTGCTGAAACATATACAATTCTTACTCTGATCGGCCCTTTGTTACATCATTATTAACTGTTTCCATGCAGAGACAGTATATATACAAAGCTCAAAATGAGGCAACAGAAAGAAAACACGACCATACCTTACAACTATCTGTCATTTTCTATACAAAGCTTAGAGAACCTAAAAGGTTAAGTGGAATAGGAAAGCTAAGCAGCTTCCATATTTCTCACATCATTTCATCTTGGCATTGAATTAATTATTTTCTAGAACACTGTAAAATCCCAGAATAGTACAGAGCTCTAAGCAATTTACAAATAGGATGGAGTAGAGATGCTGCCTTTTTCTGGCCTATCTGATTATTCAAAGACATGAAGACTAAGCCTCCTAGCCTTTAAGGAGGTCAAAACCCCAGTTTCACTCTAGCAAAGTCCGGAGACTCCATCAACACCAAAATATTATCCAAAAATAGTTTATTTGGCAATCTGCCATTTTGAAAAACCACCATCATTATTCAGGGGACAAAAAACTTTTCAGTTAAATGAACCTCACCTGGGAACAAAAGGAGAAACAACAAAGTTTATTAGGTTTCCCTTCTTGCTATAGAAGCATCCCTGGACACAGGATCAGGAATAACAAGAGGGGTGAGCACCAGTCTTTCACTGGTCTTTTTTCCTCCCATCCTTCCTCCCACGTGAACAAAATCCACCTGACTCACTAGTACACCTCCTTTTCTATCTTTTGATCAATAACCTTTTTCGATCTAAGAAAGAACAATGAGAAATATATTCATTAGCATTAATCACTTCCCTACTTCAAATTCCTCTCCTTTCTTCCACCCTGAAAGTTCTAAATATAGTCCATGTTCCTGCTGTTTCTCATCTAGTTATCTTTGCAGACTCTAAGTTCTGAAGACATGTTTCTGTTGTTTTATTATGTGTGGTGACAATGGAAATAATCATTCTTCCATGACTGAAATGAGAATCAGACATGATAATACAAGTGAAAGCACTCGGAAAGTTATAACGCTTAAGATAAAAGTGGTCATCCTATCACATCAAAATGATAAAGCACCCCTAATTGCTCATAACAATACCAGTAAAAAGTTTCTAGGAAATTATAATCTACATTAGGGATTTAACTAATCTTAAAAGATATTAGTCTTTTGATCTAACCCTCCCTATCCCCTGCAAAAAGGCAGTAGCACCTAACATTCAACAAATCATATAATCTACATTAGGGATTTAACTAATCTTAAAAGATATTAGTCTTTTGATCTAACCCTCCCTACCCCCCCGCAAAAAGGCAGTAGCACCTAACATTCAACAAATCATATATTTGTCAACAGTAATTTTACTTAACGGAAGTTTAATGAATGCTATATTTCAATAACAACTAGAACAAATTACCTTCATAATATGAATTATTGATTACTACTTTTAGACATAATTATTGGCTGGCTTTTAAGATCACATGATTAAAACACACTAATTTAAAAACATCTTCAGAGCAAAAATAAAACTAAAATTATTATAGATGTCTTTAATGTTTTCCTCATTTTTCCAAAAAACCTACCTGGACATGGCACTCAAATAAGATTCTAATTTGTTTAAGTCAACATAAAAGAAAATTAAAATGGCTAGTAAAACAGAAGAAAACTCAAAATCTTTCAACAGCTTAGTTCTAAATTAAAACACGTATCTTCAGCCTACTCAGAATAACATTTTGTACTGTCAAATAAACATTCATCTAAGAATGAACACATTCACAGATTAAAACAGTGTTGAAAACAATCCTGTTACCCCTAGTCCTAAAGATCAGCAACACTTAAGGTACAGTAATTAAATCTATATTGGATAAAAATAAATGAACTCCATCAAAAAAAACCCAAAACTGTCTTTCTTCAGAAATACCAATACTATGTCCAAAAAAAGGAGAAGTATCCTTTTTATGGCAATAAAAACTCATTAATTCAGTGTGAAAATAATCACTAGAAGACAACGTGGTGAGACTGCACTGTACTCATGTGTTCAGTTTTTAGGCCCTCAGAGAATATCCAGCACAATCCCCCCAAAAAGATGTAACTGCAAATACGTAGAGAAGGACCACATCATGAAACCGTAACTAACTTCTGTTTTCTCTCTTTCCACATCCAAACGCAAGCACTCCTAACATTTTACATATCGTTCTGAAAATTTTAAACCATACAGGTAATTATAATGAAATAAAGTACGGCTTGAGCTTAAAAATGTCAGTCACTCACTGGGTCTGAAGAAATAGAGTACCTTTGGCTAAGTATTCATTATATTAATGAATTATTAACATCTCAATCAAATCTTGTATTCAAGCATTTTCTTTCAAATCTCAGGCTCTTAAAGTTAAACAAAAATTTTAAAACAACACAAACAGCTCTTAGATAAGCAGTTTCTAATTTAAATGAAAGCAAAACTACCTAATGTTCCCCAAGGGATAAAAAATTATCCTACAAGATACTGACCTCAAGTATTGTATTTCTCTCTAAGTATTACCAAGTTAACTGCCCAGATATTAGTTCAGTATCACAGAGACGAAAGGTTAGGGTTAACTTGTCATCTCCCCTCTGTAAGCAGTGTTGAAAGCTTTCATTCAAACATAAACGTCAGTTAGATAGATTTTTAAAACTTAAGGTATATTTAAATAATCTGAAGAAAATTATAAGCAGTGCTCCATCAGATGTTTGTGAAATATTCAGTATTTGCTTTTTCTTTCAGCCCTATCATTGCTCATCAGACTGTTACCTCACTTTATATTACTTTTGCTACTCATTAACAGCTCTGGTCAAAATACACATGAGCAGAATTTACTTAAAAAGACAAAAAAGATGTCACTTATAAATAAAGATTATTTTGTTTATCATTATCTTTTCACATAGATAATTAAGGATCGAAACTTTTAAGTACCATATAGCTAAGGGCAAATTATTATAACGCCCTCTCAATGAAGAATATATGGAAACACCAAAAATGACCTAATTTCCAAATCAATGAATGTTCTGGCAAGTAACATAAGAAAATGAACAGTGAGATCTTTCCTCTTAAAATTCCAACACACTACAAAGAATAAAGTCAACATTATATATAAACCTTAAAATCATTATCATGTCTATAGGCATACAAATATTCAACTGAAGATTAACCACAACAATGAAACTGCCAAGGGTGGGGGGAAAATCACAATTTAAAAAAAGACTAACTCACTTTATATAGTATCTTGCACCTTCAAAAGTATATGCTTCTTCCCAGCCAGTAGGCAAATCTAAAAAACAAAACATATAATTCACAATTAGATTAGTTCAATGAGATAGCAAAATAAGTTCCAATCCATTTTAATGATTTGTTTTCATGATCAGTTATTTTTATTAAACAGGTTTCTAACTGAAAAATAGAGGAATGATGATGAGACTCATAGCAGATATATTATCATTTGGGGGGAAGTGACAATTGAAATTTAAAGTCACCAGAAAGGTTATCAACATCAGTGTCAAATATCAAACATGATTATACACTTTAATGATCAAAGTGGAGAGAAATCATGCTCTGGGATCCCAAAAAAGAAGCCTCCTAATCCTAAGGAAAGTATCATAAATGATTAAACAATTTAAAAAAACACCAAAAAAACCCCAAAACTGTTTATCAAAAACAATTGCCTGCTTCTTCCTATGTATTTTGTGTCCACTTAAGACCAAACTTTTCAGCTACAAAAAGAAATCCATCCAGGAAGCGTCACTGATGAAGAAGGATTTCTAAGCACTCAATGAGGGGGAGAAAAAAATCTGACACACAAGTTTCTATCCACTTCTGTTCAGAGGTAAGTGTCAAGAATGACACTGGGGAAGAGTCAGGGAAAGGATGGTAACTTGTGTGCTACGTATTACAAATGACAAGGAGTTGCGATTTAATCATGACATCTCGCTGAAAGAAAACAACAACAAAACACTGAAGTGTATACAAAACCACAGAATTAGAGCAAACCAAACCAAACCAAGGGTGTGTGTGTGTGTGTGTGTGTGTGTGTGTGTGTGTGTGTGTGTGTAGATCATGACCATGTCTTTAAAAATTTAACGTAAAATCGTAAAAAAAATTTTCTATGGTGTGAATGTTACTAAATCCATGAGAGCGATTAGGATACACGTGTCTATTACCCATAACCAAAATAAGCATCAAATAATTCCACAAGATGATTAAGCTAAATAATTTAAATGCCACTGCGTCTTCTGTGAAATGTGTTACTATCCATGAAAGGCTGAGGCCATCAACGTGGGTAAATGTATGAAAACACCGCGAAGCTAAGTTGAAGATTTCACCAGGAGTTAGGAAATAGGACGGTCTATTAGTCAGAAGCACCTGAAAAACGTAACCTCAACCAGCTCGCTCCCACAGCAGCCTCGCCTTTCCGCCTCCACCCATTTTTTTTTTTTTTTCTGCAAATTTAGACATTAGTCTCTTTGCTGAACTCCAGAATCTAACAGAAAAGGCAGGTCTGCTCCAGAAACGGGCAACTCGAAGAGACTCACAGAATCTCAGAGTTGGAGGAAGTCTCTGGAAGGCAGCTCTCCAAGGCCGCTGAACCGGCCTCAACTTCGACCCCGCCGCTCCCCAACCAGTCCAGTGACCAGCCCCCGAAGCCGGTCAGCGGAGAGAACACATGTTCCATCTCAAAGACAAACAAGTTTCACCAAGGTAAACAAAGAATGACAACAGAGAGCCAGGCCAGCACAGAAGCCACCATCGGCCTTTCCGCAGCTCAACTCACATTAGACCATCAGACCAGCTACACGGGCAGTGAGCGGTCGGACCCCTCCAAGTAGCCGCGTAGCCCACCCTCGGGCCCCGCGTCCCGCCGGCTAGCGCCGGTGACCGGTGCTGCCGGGACTATCAGACTAGCGGCCAGCTGCGAACGCCGCTCCGCGCAGCAGAAGGGAGACGGGTGGTGTCAGAGAGGATCGCGGCACCCCCAAATCCCTCTCCGCCTCCCCATCAGCCGTCTACGCACAGTCCCACCTAACAGGGGGGAGGAGAGTGGAGGAGAGGAGGACAGGAGAAGAGAAGAGGTTGCCGCAGGAGGGAGAGGAGCGCACTCGCGACCCCGCCGGCGGCTAGGGTCGGGCTGCGGGGCGCCGCGGGCAAGGGCTGCCTAAGGGGGCAGGACGCACTGGGTGAGGGTCGGAGGGCAGGCGGCGCCGCGGCGGGACGAACTCAGGGTCTTAGGGCTCCGCGGAGACGGCGAGGGGCGCCCAGGTCAGTACGAGAGGGAGGGCGCAGAAAGGGGGCGCCGTCCGCAAGGGGCGAAGAAAGGCTGCGGGCAGAGGCTCCCAGACTCGCGCCAAGTCCGCGGGCCCAGCCCTCTACCTGACCGCCCCCGCGGCCCCCAGCGCCCCCGGCGCCTCTCGCGTGCAGCGCCCGGCCGGGCAGGTATAAGGGGAGCCGGGTAGGACGCCCGGCTCTGCCGCCTCCGCCCGCGGCCCCAACTCGGCACGGGCCCGGCCGGCCCGCTTACCTGTGCTCTGCCGCCGGTGCCCGGTGACCACGGCCTCGCCGGTGACGGGGTGCAGCCAGGTGGTGCTCTTGGCCTCCTCGCTGCGGGTGAGAGAAGGGGCAGGAACGGGTGAGCAGCATGGGAGCCGGCGGGAGGGCGCACCCCCGCACCCCACGCCCTGCGCCGACCCCCGGCCCCGGCCCCGAGCCGACCCGCTCTTTACTTGATGAAGAAGACGCGGCCGCCTCGGGTGACCCCGTACGTCCAGGACCGGGGCAGCGAGCAGACCCGCTCCCGGCTCAGGTCCGCCGCCATGTCTGATCCCCCGCCGCCGCCGCCTTGTGCCGCCGCCGCCGCCGCCGCGGCTGCCGAGGGAGTAGGGCGCGAGCGCAGAGCCCAGGGAGCGCGGAGCCGACGGCCGGAGCGCGCCTCCCGGCCCGCGCGCCCCCGTGCGCCCTGCCCCTCGGGCGCCGCCCGCCCTGCAGCCTCGCCGCTCCGGCCCGCGGCCCGCCCCTCCGCATCCTCCGCGGCCGCCACCGGCCTCCGCGCTCGGGGGATGGGCCACGCCGACCCTCCCCGCCCCGCCCCGGCGGAGGTTCCGGGATCGATTTAAAAAAATAAAAATCCCGAAACAAACAAATCCCGCGTCCATGCCGCGGGGCTCTACCCACAGGCTCCCCAACCGGACCACATGTCCAGGGGAGCGTGGTCCCCTTGGCCGGGACTGCGCTCCCTTTAAAACAACAGAAACACAGTATCTGAGCTTTGTTTTGTAAGAGCTATTGGATGTCCAAGAGGTTGTTCAAAAAAACGTAGGTCGCTTTAAAATAGAAAGCTGTTTTGATTTAAGGCACACGGAAGACTTTTCCTGTTTGTGTTTTGTGTGCCAGATATCAAAGGTTTGACTAGTTACCCTGGATCCATGAAATAAAAGTGTTGGAGTCAGACTTGACTAAACAAGTTTTCCTCCTCCCTGGCCCCTTAAATAATACCATGTTACCTTAAAAAAAAAAAAAAAAAAGAAAGAAAGAAACTCGCTTTAGTCTCACATCAATCTGAATTTCTGCTTTTCCTATCTCCCATAAACTACAAAAAAATAGTCGCTTTACAGAGTCCTTGCCACGGTGTGCATTTTTAAATCCACACAACCCTAGAGAGACTATTTTAATACCCAATTTACAGATGGGAAAATGAAGTTTTAGAAAAAACAACAACAGTGTCTTGCCCCAGGTCATGGTATTTAAGTGTCAAAACCTGAATTCAAATTGACTGGAGTATTTCAAAAGTCAGTTTGTTAAACCACATTGCTATATACTTATTTTAAAAGTCTTAATGTCATCCCCGCCCCCACTCTGACCCCTTTTTTTTGTTCTTTGAAGAACAGAGGCAGATTCATAACAACTTGACATCTGACATCTCCCTACCACCACCTGAGGGTACTTGCCACTTCTCATTGTCCCGGGTCCTCAACTACACTGGACTTTGCTTATGCGACTTTGCAGCAAGATGACATTCTAATAGGATCCACAGCCCAATAAGAATAGTACTATTTTGTATTCTTAGAGCACTTTTTCTGGCCAGTTTGGGTGCCCCTCACCCCAAGCATGATCTCATTCATCTTCCTAGTAACTCCAAGAAGTCGATCATCTTTTTCACCATCTAAGGAAAGAAAGAAACTAAAGCACAGGAAAGGTAAATGACCTTGGTCAAAACGGTATCCAGCAGGAGCATGCAGTTTCATTGGACTTTTCTCAAATACTCTAATTCCCCAAGGCCATTGGTGAAAAAAAGTCTGCAATTACTTCCATAATTTTCCTGTCCATCTGCATACACAAGAGAAAAAACTGACATCACTTTCATGTTTTCCCTTTTGGGTTTCTTTGCATGCTCCTCTTTCATTTCATTACTTTTTACTTCTTGACATCTTATCTCCTGCCCAGTCTCTGGAAAAAATGACTTTTTCTGATCAATGAATAACTAGCAGGAAATGTTCCACATTACCACCTGTGGTCACTGGATATAACCTAGTAAGAAAATCAGGAGCTATTGACTTTCTCTAACATTATTGTTACACATTTTAAAATCTGAAGTGAATCGTATTAATCTAGCACTTGCTCGTCCAGTTAATACTATTTGACTTTTTGACTGTGTACTGCTGAGTCTTCAAGTTGACTATATGTTGTGTGGAGATTCTTTTGAATTGTGAATCTTTGATCTTACAAGATTCACAAGAGCAAGGCATATGTCAAGTGATAGAGAATCACTTAATAAAAATGAGTATCTCAGAAATCGAATTCACAGTGCTTAAATGGTAATCTAAAAGTACAAATCTATAATAAGAACCAAAATTTAGCGACAGAGGTAAATAAAAAAAACTTTCCAAAATGTATACAAAATGAGGCATGCTTCTGATTTGGGGGAATAATAGCCCTCCTGGTTTCCAGGAGCCAGTAAAAGCAAAATCAAATATTAGTATGTCAGGCACTCTGGATTGTTTTCACCCTTCTTGAGTAAATTGTCTTTTTCTTCAGGTTTTCCTAGAAGGCTCTTTCTTTGTAACTTTGTCTTCTTATCTTGGTCTGCTTTACCTTCTAATTATGTGAACATGAGTGTCACCTTTACTGCAAGGGGCTAGGCTGCAGGTCTCCCCATCGCAGTAATCCTCCCTGACCTCCATCAGCACTTGAATTGTTATTGAACTTTATTTCCTTTTTAATGCTTCTACCTCTCAACAGTTATTTCCTAATAACATATGCCATTTTTATCATCCCATACCACTTCAATAACTGACTCCAACTTAAACTCATATCGAAACTCTGCTTTTTATTACACTTTTTCCATATTTCTGTCCAATGAGACTATTCAGTTTCTTATGTCAGGATCTGCCTTGCTGAGGAATAGTACCCTATGACTATGGCAGTTCTGTGAAAAAAGAAGAGGTTTGAAAAGTCCTGAGCACTGAGAATGAATATCCCTGTCCATATACAGAGGGTAATCTTTATTATAAAGAGCCTCCAGTTCAAATATAGCAGAAAAATACACATGGTGACAAGAAAAACTCCAAGGAAAGTTGTTGCTTTTTTTTTAAATATATGAAAGAAAACAAGGTGACTTCTTAAAAAATAACAAAGCTTCTTTTTTCTCCTGTTAAAGGGAATAAAAGGGGTGTGAGTTTTAGAAACTGGAAAAGAGGCTCTTGAGAGAAGAAAAAAATTATCTTTACTATCATGAAATATCTGTTCTCTGTATATATTACTATTTATGAAGCTCTACCAGGAAGGTCTTGTGACTTTCATCAGGTTATCTTTCTAAATATGTTTTTCTAAATATATATTTTACTATATGATTAGTTCACAAAATATAGAATATTGTAAATAGTTCCTTTAACTTTTAACTAGTCAACTGTAGAGTGTTAAGGACATGAAAATTCCTAATGAAAAGTAAAATAGAGCATCCATTTAGCTTGGTGGAAATCTAGGCAGGAAAGATTCAAGATTCAAAAATCTAAGACAGGGAAGAAAAATAAAATTTTGAAGTCTATTAGGGAAATTTTTATCTATCAAGAAATAAACTGAGAATTATGAATACAGTTATTTCAGCAAGCATGTACATAGTTTCTAGTGCATGCCTACCATTCTGCTGGGTAATAGGTAATAGGACTTGGTCTGCTTTGGGTCACTTCAAAAGGGAGATGAAAATGTAAATACTTAAGCAGAGTGTGGGAAGTAACATCTCTGTCCTTGTCATAAAAATAAACCCGTAACAGTTGTTTTCCTAGTGTGTCCTATTCACAAGGCCTATCTCAAACTGCAATGTCTACTTCTTTCTTTGTTGTAAGATGGAAAGACTCAAATTCAAATTTTTGATTTAAGAAGAATCAAGAAGTATGTTATAATGCAGGGATAAGGTTTGGGTGGTGCATTCAGTTGTAAGACTGGCTGAAATTTATCCTTGGCTTTTTCCATTCATTTGCTATATGACTTTAGGTAAATCATTTCATGTACTTTCCCCACTCAGACATGTGGATCGTTATCTGTAACATAAGGTTATTGGTCTACTTAGAGCATTACATATGATTCTTTTTCCCTCAAAAGTTTTCTGCTTTTAGGAAGTGAACATGCCAATGACTGAAGTTGGGGTGTTTTTGTCATAATGGAGAGACACAGTAAGATGCCTGCCGTATAAAACTGTTTAGTATTTTTTGCCACTTAGATGGTCTATTAATAGAAAAGTTTGGAAGAGCAATTTACGACATTCTTTCACACACACTATCATATTCAACTTGTACACAGGACTCTGTAACATAGATATTATTAATACATTATAAACAAGAAAATAGTGTGTGCCAAGATATTATATAATACAATTATCCTTCTGTTTCCAAGGAAGATTGATTCCAAAACTCCCATGGGTACCCAAATCAGTAGATGTTCAGATCCCTTGCATTCAGTGGGGTAATACTTACGTATCACCTGCATACATCTTCCTGTATACTTTAAGTCATCTCTAGATGATATATATAATATTGAATATAATGTGAATACTATGCACAGTTGTTTTACTGTATTGTTTAATGATGAAAGTCTTTAAATGTTCAGTACAGACACCATTGTAGGCTTAATTACAAAGTCAAATCTTTATTTACAGTTGAATCCTGTACAGGTCCAGAACCCATGGATATAGAGGGCTGACTATATAGGCATTAAGGAACAAAAAGGCCCTAAACCAGGTCCTTTTGACTTTGGATTTCAAATCCTCTCCACAAGGCATTCCCTTCCTAACCTATTTCAGTCCCATGTCCTTTTCCTTGCCCCCAGCCCTCTCCCAGCTGTCCGTGCTTGCACACTCAACCCTCCAATATCCTCCTGTAGGCTAACCAGTCCAGTGGATTCTTCAATTCCAAGAGTTCTTGACCTCCCCACAGTATTCACATCATTCCCACTTCTACTGCTTGAAACTTTGCACTTCCTGGTTTCATGGCACCACTTCCTGCGGTTCTCCTTCTGCTCTG